>CAJUYI010008133.1:0-11287 GCA_910591695.1 Galerucella pusilla
AAAATTATCCAAAAATCGAGTCATAAAAGGTTTAAAAATAAAACCTATTGACAAAAGATGGGAGACTAACAACTAACAAAATTGTCACTCTCTGGGTATAAAAAACAATCACGCTTTGACACAGTAATAAAATGGCCATTCCTGTTAATCCTATCAGAGGAGTATGCAAAAAGTATACAAATATATTTGCAAGAACGAGTGCTTAAAAGCATCCCTCCTCTCAGACTACAATGGTTTTATCAAGCATGAAAATCAAGAGAATATATCCTACATAATTTTTTCTCAGGTTTCGAGAAGCGTGTGAACAATAATAAAAAGAACTTGCAGCAATCTTAGACTTCGTAGGTGTTTTTGGCAATACATCGATGTCATCATAAACTGATTCCTTAAAAAAAGAAGAATATACAGCACCACGACGACGACTTATTGATTCTCAGATACAGTTATTAATGTTTTACAGAAAGCACCACAGACTTTGGAAGGACTGGTGCCTTAAAAAAACGTTTCAGTTGATGAGAAAAATTCAAGCTAGAAGCTTATAAGAATAAAAGGGTTCTCACGTAAGGTGGAGTACAACTGTTGAAGAAAAAATAGAAATATCCAGTGATGTTAAACATCTAAGAGTGAGTGAGTGTGTGACCATTGATTCCAAATTGAAACTGAGGTAAAATAGAGCAGCCGAGATAAGCAGAACGAGTAGTTTTATGAAAATCGTAAGTAAGCAAAATAAATGGATAGTAGCAATTAAAGGAGAGTTAATTGCAGCAGATTTAACCCAAACAGATATTTAAGACATAAGAAAATGTAGGCATACGAGTTTTGAATAGAAAAAGAAGAAGAAGAATATAGACTTGAAATTCCAGGACAGCATGAAACAGAGGAAGGCACTTATCAAACCTCGCGCAGTTCAATTCTTTTGCAATCTTGCTTTACTGAAATTTTGTTTTACATAACACATTTTAAAATAACTGGAAAGTTTCCGTTAAAACGCAAAAAACATTCAGATCTTTAGCTCGTTTTAATTTTGGGTTTGTTGAAAAAAAAACATAATTGCATTTCACATAATTTCGTTACATTAACAAAAATCCCTTAAACTCGAAAAACATTTTTCAGCAATGCTATCCATCACTCAAATTATGGCTGTCGGAAAACGCACGGATGCTGCACAGTTGACTTTATGAGATTAAAAAAAACAGCCCGTAATGGAAGTAATTATATCGTCCAACAATCCATTAATTAACAATTAGTATAATCGGGATTTAAGAAATACTATTCATTTAAAAAACACTTCTACTACGGTACATGCAAGCCAAATTTGATTTTTCTTGAAAAATGTTACATGTTAAGAGATCAAAACCCTTCAAGTGCTGACATCAAGAATTCCGTGCACTGTGATAATAGATTTTTCCACAGTGGCGTTAAGGCTTTCTCAATTTATAATTTATATACACTGTGGGCAGAAATAGAGAAGTACATTTTTTAATTATTGGATATACTTTTTTTGTTTTTTGGGCGATTTATTTTCTTTTTGCAGGGCTAATAACATAACATGTCCTCAACATGACTGTAAATTTGAAATCAAAAATGATATACAGGGTATACAGTGTATACAGTGCCTTCGAGCTCGTTGCAAATGAAAACTGCTTTAGCTAAAATTGTACTTATATGCTTTTTCGGTAGATAAACTATCCAGAACACTTCAGTAAAAAGGAAATTTTCCGAAATTACCGGACTATTATGAATGTGGCCACCTAACAGCCCAGAGTTAAATCCGGTTGATTATTCAATTTGGGGAATTCTCGAACAAAATTTGTATGACGGACAACAATTTGAAACAATCGAGCAGCTCAAAGGAAGAAGGCAGTTTGTTTGGAACAATTTTGAACAGGGTGCAATAAATGGGGCTATCAATTTATGACGCAGACGACTTCAAGAAGTGGTAAACAATAATGGTGGCCACATTCATAATATTTTAGTTTCAAAGCTACTAAACTGTTTTCATAAATGTGTTATTTGTTAAAATGTTGCGTAATAAAAAAATGGTATTTCACGAATTCGGTAATTTCGGAAAATTTTCCTTTTTACTGGAGTATTCTGGATAGTTTCTCCACCGAAAATGCATATTAGTACAATTTTAGCTAAGACAGTTTTCATTTGCAACGAGCTCAAATGCACTGTTATATAATTTTTTTTTCTAATTTTGACATATAAAGTGACACTTTTTAAAACTGATTGACATTATGAAACGTCTTACTTTTTGTAACTAGTTGCATAAAGTAAAATTTTATGCAATTGGTGACGAAAAATGTATTTCAAAATTAGTGACAAAAAGAATTATTCTATTTATTAAACTGTTATAATACAAGTTAAAAACATAAGTTATAAATTAACTAATTATTATAAATATTGATAACATAATTATTGCAATTATTCAAATTAATTCCCGACGACATATTTTTTTCACTGCTCGAACTTGCTGTTATTTGGGAAGCGGCGCTATAAGTTTTAAGTTTTTTATTATTCATACACTCTGAAAAAGGATTGTTTGGTTGAAGTAAACGTATTTGTTTGAAAGTGATTTGTTTAGAATTAACAATTTTTAATAAATGCAAAAGAATTGAGTGTTCAATTAAAAAATTCAAATTGTTTGAATTGAAATTATAAATTGTTTGCAATTACTATTTGGATAACTTTCATCCAAATATTGCAATTATTTAACTTAAAGAATATTCATTTACGCTGAAACCGGTTGGTTTGAATTGAACAATCACATTTATTCAATAAAAATTTTATAATAATAACAAATGTTGTTTAACTCAAAGCAATAGATGTTGAATGAAGAAATTTGAACTGTTTAAATATAGATTATGAATTGTTTGAAATTAAAGTTCACATTTATTTGTTTCAAATATGGCAATTATTAAATATTAAGGAAATATTTGTTGGAAATATATAAATTTGTTTAAATCAAAATATAAAATTCTTATAGATAATGAATCATTGCTTTGAAAGTATAGATGCCATAATGTTATTCTACATTGTTGCATATAATTGGTTCAAAGCATATATTTCTTTGAAATTAAAAACATTTCTAAATTCTTTGTTTTAAAGAAATTAAACACCCAATCACGAGCATTGAAACGTGAATACCTCACCCCTCTCGTTTCGTCATAGTAGTAGTTGGACTGCAGATAATAAGTAAGTGGGTACTCGGCCCTTGTCTCTGTACTCGGTGTGTTTATATCGTGGACCGTAGGTATTGTATGCATACGATCAGAGACAAAACCCGTTAAAAGTTCAATTCATTTATATTATGATGTTTTGTATGGATTTGTATGCATACAACGGATATATTTTAAAATTGAACATTTACTGCCAAGTCACAGATTAAAAAAGATCTCATCATTAACCTGTGGACCAGGTTATGAATTTAGTGGATGTGTGTGAATTGTCCCACCTAAGGGAGTGCTTTGCTGCTATGTATATATTTGTGATTTGAGTGGCAATTATAGTATCCCAGTACAAAACTAACCGGGTTAGTTGTCTACAAAGATTAATCCTTGAATTCGTCTCTATGTATGTAGGTACTTTTTAAGTTTTGTATATTTCGACACGTGTTTACAAGTAGTAGTAGTACTCAAAATCAATGATTCTATGTTTGTGTTATATAATTCTTCAATAAATATGTTTGGACAGATAGCAAGACTTTTCACTTAAATTACCTTTTCAGTAATCTAGACTTTTCGAATTTGGTTGCTGCACAAACACTCTTTAATATGACTCATTATAAAAATACATAATAAAAGGATTATTTGATTTACATCAATTAAACTAAACAACTCGAGTTTGCACAAAAGAAATTATTTTGAAGTTTTAAAAAATGTATTGTTCCATTTAAACTTGTAGTTGTTTAAAATAAACAACTCAAGTTTCAAAACAAGAGATGGTCATAGCGTTTTAAAGAAATCAATTGTTTATATTAAAATATTAATTGTTTGAAGTAAACAGCTTGGAGTTTGGATTGGAGATATAATTTCCTTAAATCTAATCACCTGAATGTTTATATAACACTACAATTAGTTTGAATGATACCAAACTCTTGTTTGAAATTTTAAACAAACCGAAATTTTAACTTAACACCTCTGTTTGGTTGACTCTATTCAAACTTCAGATTTGTTTATCCTAAAAAAATTTTCTTTTATTCAAGAAAATCTTTTTCAGAGTGTAGAATTTTCAACATATCCCTCCGCAACAGAGGTAGATTTCCAACCTCCATGCCTCTTTAATTTTAAAATATCAGCGCCACTGTCTGCTAGGAAAGTGGCAGAGCTTCTTCTGAAGCAGTGGCCAGTATATAGAACAGGATTTGAAAGACCAAGAAATTGTGCAATAACTTTTGGCAGACTGCTAAATGTGTTAATTCCCACAGGATTACTGGTACATTTTCCATTCGCATATTTTACAAAAAATCTGTTGTGTTTAAAAACCTGGGGACGCAACTTAATATATTTTCCTAATATTTCAACAAGATTCGTATTTTTAATGTCTCCAGTGGTAATTGCAAACTGCCGTATAACTTTTGTTTTTGAAGGTGGGATATCAACACGAAAATGGCTTCCTTCGTCCATAACATTTTCAACTGGAAGAAATGTTAATTCTGCTTTTCTGCATGCTCCTGTCATTCCAATTATCGTTGCAACCTTAGCCATCAAGTATTCTTTGTCATCAGCTTCCACTTAAAATTTGGCAAAATCTTCTTTAATAAAAACTCTTGACTTTTTAGCACTGTACCCGTCCGCTTGCCTTTTATATGCTACCAAATTTGTATATTTTTTAATATCAATATTCCTTTTCAGATTTAGTTCAGACCTTAACAGTGTCCATAATGTGGAAACTTTTAGATCTTTCTCACCCTCAAAATATGCAAGTAAAACTTTCTCATTAACATGTTTAATTTTCTTCTGATCACACCATGTAACAAATTTTTCGTATGCCAAATCATAAACTGCCTTTGACTTCTTGGGAATTACTGATAATAGAGCATCACCTGCTGCCTCTTCAATATCGCTTGGTAGCTCTTCAGAACTTGAATCACTCATTTTTTAAAAATAAAACTAAAAATATATCAATCTCGCTAAAAACCTTCCGTCTAGACTTTTTTACAAATTGTCAAACTGACAACTAACATGAAGTAACAGCAACAAACTAAATTTAAGTTTTCCAAATTTTTATCAATTATATTAAATTTTATTTTTTTATTACTTTCTTCAAAATTAGAAAAAAACTTGTATGCAATACGCTACGAAATGAAATTTTATGTAACTTGTGAGTTTTTGCGAAGCTCACTTCGTTCGTTCCGCAAAAATCTCACGCGTTACACAAAATTAGGCATTTCGTAACTGATGGCATAAATAGCTATTATAAGTGCGACCCTGTACATTATTTTTGCTTCCAAATTTACAGACATATTGAGGACATGTCAGGTTATTAGCCCTGCAAAAAGAAAATAAATCGCCCAAAAAACAAAAAAAATATTGTCAATTAAAAAATGTACTCCTTTATTTCGGCCCACAGTGTTGAAATAAATTTAATAGTTAAAACCGTGATTGGAACTAAAAACAGATTTTGCGGTAATTCGGAAGTTCTGTGGCACACCACCTTAAGACAAGTTATACAAGTATAGAACTATTAATCGCTTTAAACTGAGTTCCTATTAGGAAACTTATAACAATCTGCCGATCTAATAGGTTGTCGTTAGTGAAACATCTGTCGTTGAGGTGTTCATAGGTCTTCGAAGAAAATCCTTTTGATATACCCTTCCTTTAACGTCACATCTTCCTTATTGCTTATATACGCTATACGGTTATTTTGTAATTATGTTTATATCGTTTGCACCAAAGTTTCTTATGCAGGTCGCTGTGACGTTTCAATCACAAGCTACATAGTTTGACGTCAGTTAAGTATATATGGAAAGATATATTGTCCTGACTGGTGAAATTGGTTTATAGAATTATAATTAACCTGAAAATTTATTTGATACTATTTTCGGATTCATGGACGTGTCAACCACATGAAAATAATATTTTATTCAATGAAATAAGTTTCTGAATATAATTCAATTATTCAACCTTTCCAAAAATGGTAATGATTATTATTAATTGAATTTATACAAATAAACTTCCGAACAATAACGTAATAGTTATTTATCTAATTCCGCTATCAAATGTGACACTTTACGTCACTCCTTGACGTTAGATAACGTCACATTTTTCATAACCTTCATATATCAGTTATGAAAAGTAGTTATGTAAAAACATTACGTAACTGTTTATGTTTCAACATAGAGATACCACAGAGTTTCAAAGAATAATTTATTAATTAGGTAGGTACTGTCAAAACTGACAATTATTTCATTATTTAAACTGTACCATTAACCCATTATTTTAATTCAATAGTATTTTGAGATTTATAAATATCTATTACGTAACTAGTTATGAAAAGAGCGATATTGTTCAACAAGCGTAATATTTGCCAAAACGAGCGCTAGCAAGTTCTGCAAATTACGCGAGTTGAACAATGTAGCTCTCTTCATAACATGTTTACGTACAACGTTTTATCTAATTCCGCGCTTTTATGATATTTCATAAAATCTTCAATTACAACGGTAATATTAAAGTGGATTCAAATGGTGTTAAAAGTATTGTAACTATGAAGTATTCTCCCAAAAAATTGACTTACTTCAAATAACTGTGTTCTTAATAATGTTTTTTCAATGTTTATAAATCTTAAAATACTATTGAATTAAAATTATGGGGTAATTGTCAGTTTAAATAATGAAATAATTGTCAGTTTTGGCAGTAACTACCTAATTAATGAATTATTCTTTGAAACTCATGTAGCATCTCTATGTTGAAACATAAACAGTTACGTAAAGTTTTTACATAACTGATATTTTACGAAAGTTATGAAAAATGTGACTTAAAGTGTCACATTTGATAGCGGAATAAGATAAAGTTTATTTATTTATTTTGTTGGCATCTACATTCACACCGTATTATTTTAAAATAATAATCCTCCAAACCTCATTTTTAAATAGTTCCTGAATAAATGTCATTAAAAACTCATTTCAGGATGCAGGATAACTACTACTACTACAGAATGTGCAGGCGAGCCTTGACCTAGCCAAACTAAAGTCACGGTTCCGGCACTGAGGCCACTGGCGGGCCCATTGTGCCATTCCTGCTACCTAGTCATCCATGAAGCCGAGCTCTTCAATAAAGGCCACAACCTTTTTCAGTGGATGCCTGCTTGTGTCCCCAGGAGCCATGACAGTGACTCCGAAGATTCGCCTGCGTAACACAGCCCAGTGTGGACACTCTAAGAGAACATGAACTGACGTTTCATCAGTCATGCCGCAACCCCTACATAGGGAACTTACCTCTACTCCTAGATTGTAGAGGTGCTTCCTCATACAGCAGTGCCCTGTTAGGAGTCCTGCTATCTTCCTCAACCTACTCCTTGGTAGTTCAATAGCTGCCCCAGCGTGTCCATCAGTCCATCCCTCCAGTAGGAGTTTGGATTGTCTAGGACCCTGCAGGGCATTCCAATGAGCGAGGTGTTGGTTCCTCAGCCACTTCCTCGTCTCCTTGAGTATCGTTTGTTTTGTTAGGCCGAGGGTCGGGCCCGGGCCGCAGAAAGGAGCTGCCGCCCCTTCCGCAATTGAGAATATTTTAATTTTTGTATCCTCAACAGCCAGGTCAATACAACTTCTAAGCATAATGATTAATGACGCACCTTCTTCTCCTATTAATATCCTATTACTTATTGTTATCCATTTTTCACAGTCTGGATACTCTTTTCTATTTTTTCCAAAAACAAAAAAATTAAATAAATCTAGAACTCGTGTTGACTAAAAACACAAAACCTCATTGTTTATTAAACTTTGTTGGTGGGTCGACTGTATTTATAATCAAAAAGCATTTGAATAACATATTGAAACGAGTTGAAAATTCAACAAACCTAATTAAAACTTTGGGTTGTTGTTTTCAAATGTTCAATTTAATGCTGTATGAACCTACTGAAAACGGACTACTGCATTACGTTTGCGTAGTAGAATCTATAAATACTAAATTAAATGAATATTAAGAGTTAAAATTGTTGATGGTTTGAAGCTGGACATAAATAGTTAATGAGCTGAGTACGTTCTCGCCAATAGAAGCCCTTATATGCACTGAACAATTCTGTGAAATGTGTATTTTCCGAAAAGTTTTATTTTCCTTGCCCTGTTTGTTATTTGTTTGATCGCGTTAAATGTATAAATTGTAATTTTACCCTTTCGTCTTGACAGTTTGATCTAAAGTTTGGAGCATGTTTGGAACACGGTTTAGTTTCGATGTCTATTTAGAATGATTGTTAATCCAAAATGGCCTCCGTAACAAAATAGAGGTTAAATTCTGAGCCGAGCTGAGTTCGGAATAGTAAAAAGTGAACATTTTTGGTACTACTGACACTTGTGTTCGTTAATTGGCCAGAGAAAATAAAGTGCACCCTATTATTGCGTTCGGTAATACTTTGGGGTATGAATGGTGTAAACATGGTGGAACACCGTTTACTCGCTACAAAATGGTGGTGTATTAGGTGTTACACACTGATCACTCCATCCTTACACCATCCAGCACGTGACTAAACTCTGCACTATTTCTGACCACAGACACATATATTTTCAAATTTCGGGAACCGAACCGAAAATAGAATACTACCGTAACCCGCGAAAAACGAACTGGGAAGCATATAATGCAGAACTAGTTAACAGTTTAGACCAAACGATGGTAAAAATTAAGAACACAACAGACCTAGAGATAGCAGCAGACCTAACACAGGAAGCAATTATCCCAACGGTGAGGAAGAAATCCAACAGGAATGTGCCCTGGTGGACAAATGAACTTGTTGTCCGCAGGGGGGAATACTATCCCCGCTGCTGTGGAACCTGGTCATGGACGGGCTCATCAGAACCCTACACAGAGAAGGATTTAGCACCATAGGATATGCAGACGACCTGGTAATTATATCCCAAGGTAAATACAACAGTACAACCAGAGACAGACTCCAGATGGCTTTAAATGTAGTAACAGGCTGGACTGTAAGAGAAGGGCTACGTATTAGTCCTTCGAAAACACAGATAAGAAAGCAGAGGTGACCTTCATGGTTGCCAGACTCACTTACGGCACTAAATGGGGACTTAGACCCAGCATGGTACACTGGCTGTACAAAATGGTTGTCATTCCCAGGATCACATATGCATCTCTGGTATGGTGGCCAAAGATCAGACGATCCTCTGCTATGCTAAAACTAAGCAAGGTCCAAAGACTTGCATGCATTGGCATTACAGGGGCAATGAGGACTACTCCTACAGCGGCGCTGGAGACAATGCTAGACCTTCCTCCGCTACATTGTGTCATATTTTGCGAAGCAAGGGCAGCACTAACCCGACTGGAAAAAGCATCAGACCATGACGTGGCACATGGGAGAGGAAACACAGAGATAAGGCATGTGGATGATGACATTTTCAAAATGCCAACAGACCACATGACTACCAGATATATATTTCGCGAAAACTTCAAGATCAAAAGGAGCCAGAGGAAGAGAACGTACCACCACTTAGTAGAGCGAATAAACTGATCTGGTATACAGAAGGATCAAAAAATGAACTCGGCACTGGAGCGGGCATATACAGCAAGACGAGCAAATATGAAGAAATCGTCTCGCTAGGGAAATACGCCTCTGTATTTCAAGCAGAGGTCTATGCAATACTTGCTTGTGCAAGGGCCAATAATATGAGAGCCTACAACAACAGGCAGATCAGGATCTACAGTGACAGTCAAGCCGTGACATCTCGGCTAGTATGGGAATGCGGCGAAGAACTTAGAAGACTGGCGACTCGGAACAGTGTAACACTGGAGTGGGTCCCAGGTCATAAAGGAATCGCAGGCAATGAAAAAGCTGACGAACTCGCAAGAGTAGGATCGTCAACTCTGATGAACGGACCCGAACCTGCTGTGGGCATCCCCATATGCTTAACGAGGTCATGGTTAAAAGGGTGGTTGAAAGAACAACACAATAAACACTGGAACGACCAGGCAAATACATGGGAAAAAATTCATAAAAAAAACCATCAGAAAAAGTAGCGAAGAAACTACGCACCATAACGGGGCTACTCACGGGACACTTTCCCACAAAGGAGAACCTAAACAAAATAGGGCTGTATAACGGAGACCGGATACCGGATACCGAAACAGCTGTGAGTCGCTGTACCACAG
This sequence comes from Galerucella pusilla, assembly GCA_910591695.1. Lineage (NCBI taxonomy): Eukaryota > Metazoa > Arthropoda > Insecta > Coleoptera > Chrysomelidae > Galerucella > Galerucella pusilla. Next base: position 10,317 of record CAJUYI010008133.1, read on the forward strand.
AAGGCAGAAACTGTATGGCAGAACCCAAATGACTCCAGAAGACTTCTACAACCAACCAGCAAAGAACCTGTATGAGCTAATACAGGGAACGGATTGGCTGAATAGGTTGTAGTCAGAAGGCTGAGGTGGTACCGGCGAAGGGACGGCTCATTAGAAAAAAAAACTGCACTACACGAACACTACACTATCACCGCACCAAAAAATCCATTACGAACACTCACCTTTTGTAAAGTGTTAGTGTTGGTGTAGTGGTAGTGTAAATAATGCTCAGTGTCAACTATCGCAAACACATTGCTGTCATTTTTCTCAGTCACGTCTCACTTTTCTAACTTTTATCTCAATAAAACCATAAACTACAGCAACAAGTCACTTGGTATATGCTGGCCCAGATTTGAAAACTACTCGTAGTCCGTCCGGTCGAAATTCCTCGGATAATAGGAAGTTTCTATTTGTCATACGATTTTCGCATTGTTCAGAACGAGACAATTTATTGCTAAACTTTATATTTTAAAGGGTATAATTCTAGCACGTGGGTGCAACAACCTATATCTCCCTTACCCTATCGACAATAGCCAGAAGGAAGTTTCGAGATCGGTTTCGGTTGTTCGAGGACAGGCTTGATGGAACTAAGGAAACTTTGAAGCAATACCTACCTTTCGGTTTGATAGTTAGAGATTTATGGTTAATACAAGGTGATTCTATTGGAGTTTGATTGGAAGAAAAATAGTTCTTACAGGAGGATATGATATGACCTAGCATTTTTGGACAGTGTACATAATGTATATTGAAAAATTATGAGCCCACTATAGAACCAAATAAAATTTCAATGTCAAAATATTTTATTACTCAACATATTCTACTCTCAATTGGATAGGTTTATTACAGCGAACCTGCAACGTCTCTAGACCTAAAAAAAATGTTCCTTCTTGCTCTGTAAAACAGCTTTTATTACCTCCCAGCTGGAAAAAAAT
>CAJUYI010008135.1:0-11284 GCA_910591695.1 Galerucella pusilla
CCATTAGGCTGTGTATTCCTCTCTTTTTCCCAGGACTCTCTATCCCGTATCATGGCCCTGTATGGGGTAGCGAAGTAGTACTTACGCAGGCATTCATCAGCCGCTCGAGCCAGAACTGGAATATCTTCCAGGAGCCGGAGCTTCTTGACGTGCCTGCACTCTTCCCCTCTTCGCACGTATCCCAGCCGTTTCAAGCGCAGGAAAGCCCTCCCCGCCTCAGCCTCGATCACATGGTGAAGAGGCCGAAGACCAAGGATCACCTCCATCGCAACAGTTGGTGTAGTTCTCATGCAGCCAGTTGCCCCCAAACTGACCACCATCATTAATCATATTAACATTTGTCAGGTAAAAAAAAGAAAATAAACACAGCACCTAACCTAAACAATAATAATAAAAAATACTTTAACAAAATGTAAATAATATTCACACTTGAAATGCTCTATAAAATAAATGAATAAACAAATGAATGAAGTTTTGGAAACAATTTTTTCAGGTATTTCCTCCTCCAGAAATTTGTTATGTTTGGTTTGAAGCTGCTAGAGCTTCAACAAATTATTTTTTTATTATAAGGAAAATACAAAATCAGGAAAAATAACTAATTATATAGAACATAAACAGGAATTAATCACAAACCAAAGTAAAACTACAAGAAAATGCAAATAACTTGCATTCACTCATCTAGCCTAGCCTAAACTTTTTCTTCTTTCCTATAATTTTGGTGACTACACTATCATATGATTATTTTGTTCCTAGCTTCAATTTATACTAGTTACGTCAGAATATAAAAGGCTTAAAAATTCGATTTTACAATTGTGATTAAAAACAAAACAACACTATTGAACTTTAAAAAATATGGCGTGATATAATTTGTTGCTTGGGAATCTTTTGGTTGAATACTCTACTACAAAATTCAACAGCCATATGCACTGGGGACAAAAATTGCTGATACAGATCTGGGTATTTCTTATTATAGATCATAGCTGAACAGTATTCCCACCTCTATAGCCCTCAATCATCATTGAACCAGAATGTTATTCTATTTCTGTCTTGAACCTCGAACTTGGAAAACCTAGAGGTGAGAGAGCGATACCTATTGTCTTATTATTGTGATCGGTAAAAAAGTGACCAGATTAAAAAAGTTTCAGTGTGTTAAAGTAGAAATTCCAGAAGGGATTTTTGATTTTTGTCCTGTACATTTATAGATTGACCAATAAAATTGGGTTAGTGACGTTTAAAATTTTTCAAATTCTATAGGATTCTAAAAGTTGTGAGCCGCAAAAGACTCTGGCGAGTCGCAGTGGAAGGCATAATAGGCCCATTCACTACAAACCTAATTTAATTTATTAATAGTGTAGTTATTCTTGTTTTCTGGTGATAACAGGTCAAATGAACAATTTTTAAACTAATTAGATTTGCACTTACTAGCATAAGCACTGCCAAAAAGCATAGCAAAAAACAAATTTCTCGTATGCATCGACCAGTTTGATTTGGTGGTACCGGCAGTTGGTGATTTTTCCCCATTTTAGTATTCCACGGAAATTTCCATGAATCTGAGAAAACTGCTGCTTTTATCATACCTAAAATTGTATATAGACTTAAAGAGTTTTCAGTAATTCACAAGAAGTAAAGTTTCAAATTCTACTTGGTGAAATGCCAAAAACTTGACAATAAAAGTCACTTAAAGCTTTGTCTATCGTCCGCTATACACGCTATACTCGATGATACAGGGTGTAACAAAAAGAAAGGTCATACATTGAACTGCATTAAACCACATATTCTGGGGTCAAAAATAACTCGATTGAACCCAACTTGCCTTAGTACCGTTGAAGAACTATGGTTCGTTTAATTGCCTTTTTGGATGGTTGAACAAACTCTATATCTATGATGGTATGGTTGAAATAATATCCTTCTTGGTGTGCATCATCGATTGTTAATGTCCTTCTAACACATTACGTAGAAAGAAATGGGAAGAATGGCAGGTCTTTGATTAATCCTAATCAAAATATCACAATAATGAACCATTTAAATGTATTACAAACGCGAACCCTAATCTTTGACTTACAAAAATTTGATTGGTTGATGTTTAGATTATGCGCAAGCACAACCTATCAATCGAGAGTTCAAAATACTATAAATGCGTTTCTTCCGTAGCGGAAAGGTGTCTAACGTCTTTATCTACTGTCCCACTCACAGATCTCGTCAGGTCTGTACTTCGTTGTTTACGGTCAATTATTATTTATGAAAAGTGAATATTGATATTCTTGTTATATTCATTTGAATGATACAAAAATATGCACAGATACACGGAGAAACATCAGCATTTCGAAAGTTCTCAGGTATTTACAGTTAGAAAAAGAAGCTGGTAATTATTAATTTCATAGCTTTTTTGATGTTGGCTGAATACGATCCTAATGATTTTATTAATCAAATTTCAGGTTAGCTATATATGCCAAAATAGCAGATATAAAGGTTCCTTCCCACCAGCAATTCTGTTATCGTACGTAACCGGTAATTGAACTATTTAATGCGCATGCGTGGGAGAAATTAGTGAAGTCACTGGTAATCCATAGAGTATGTGGTTATAGTCCAAGATCCCAGAGCGATAAGACATAACTTATTTTCAAATAGATGAAATGCTATCTTCTGTATGTTCCTTGTGGTATATTATTAATTCTTTTTTTAATTTCAAAATAATTTTTGATTGTCTAGTTGTCAAATTTTTTGTGTTGTGTCAGTTAGGGATAAAAAAATTAATTTCTACTTATTTTTTCTTGACAACGGTAGCTGGAACGCTACCGAAACGTTGAAATAAAGAATTTAAAAATATTGTGGTTTAATTTCCCAAGAAATTAAAAAAATATGAAATGCTAGGTTCTCAGTAGCATCCCGTGTGCTTTGAACACCTGTGTGTTTGTGGAGCTATCCTAAGGGCACTTTGGCAGATATCAGGTGAGAAAGATGACTAAAATTTAGAGTTACTTTACTTAAATTTAAATGTCTGATTTTTATATATGTTTTGTAGAATAATATTCTAAAGTGGTATCATAAGTGTCAGACACTTTCCATGGACAAAAACTTTTGTCAGACGCTTTAAATCTCCACAAGATCCGTAAACGTATAGTATTCAGTATAGTTCGAATCTGTTGGAGCACATATAACTTAGTAAAATAGTTGCCATGATAACATATTTGAAAGTCAGACATGTGAAAATAAATGAAGTTAATCCATTCTTTTGCAGCTTTAAGGCGTCTGACAAAAGTTTTGGCCCATGGAAAGTGTCTGACACTTATGATACTACACTAGAATATTATTCTACAAAACATATATGAAAATCAGACATTTAAATTTAAGTAAAGTAACTCCCATTTTCAGTCATCTTTCTCACCTGATATCTGCCAAGGTTCCCTTAGGATAGCTCCACAAACACACAGGTGTTCAAAGCACACGAGGTGCTACTGAGAACCTAACATTTCATCTATTTGAAAATAAGTTGTCTTATCGCTCTGGGATCTTACTCTATTATCTCTTACCAAACGGTTGTAACGTATTTTGAACTAGTTTAGTAGCTGCACAGATTCTGACGCACACATCTACCTATTAAACCTTGCACGGAAATAATATATATAGCTAGAAATGCACAAAGAATTAGGGATGCTGCTGTAAATACTTTACCATGAACAATTGATTCCAAAATACCATTGGGAATATATTTTATTGTTTTAAAAATAATCAGAAAATAAAAGTTTAAAAACAAGACATTTTATTTGTAATTATAAGGCCTTCAGGCTTGAAAATACAACGAACTTATAAAAACCAAAATGGACACTTACAGCCTAAAAATATCAAATTAAGGTAAGTGTAGGCAATAACGCCACCTTTTTTTTTATTCTGTTAAAAAAAAAAAAATTAGGTTAAATTAGGGACACAGTAATTTTTTTTGTGATCTAATGCGAATTGGCGTTATTGCTAACTCAGTGTAAGCAATAACGCCATATGCGTTTAATACCTAGAACATAGAACTTTTTATTAAAAAATATTAAAAACTAAAAGCTTTACTGCAAACATTTCTTTATTATAAAATTAAAACATTAAAACTGAACATAAACATTCTTTGGTTGCTTAGTAAACATTTAAAAAATAACTATGCACAGTAAGGACAGATGTAACCCTCCTCCTTGTCTTCTCTAGTTAAACCTACACATTCGTCATGCAGGTTCATGGGTTCTTGATATTGTTTGTCACACAAAAATTGTAAACACATCGACGTAATACCTTTGCAGTTAATGGGTATCCTACTTCTGACAGGCGGATTATTCTCCTACAAAGCTCATCCTCTTGTTCAGGCGAGATGATCGTTTTTCGACCCACTGCAAATTTTGCCATGTTTCCTTTCTGCAGATATTCTCTTAAAGTTCGCCGAGGAATGCCGTATGTGTTACTCGCCATATTTACAGACATGTCATTTTGAGTATCATTTATGGCATTTTGCAGCGATTCTGCGTCCCAGTTACCCCTTTATTTTTTCTAATGAAATGATTATAATTAATAAACAATTTTAAGACACATAATTTAGATAAATGAGAAATCAACACAAATTTAAAATTTTCATTAACCCTTCGGCGGGCGCGCCTAAGAATTTCACATGAGCAGGCGCGCGGCGGTACTCTGTACCGCTATTCATTTTTCATTTTAGACATGAAATAAAATACAAATGCCGTTCTAAAAAAATATAATTAAACATATTTTGAACATAAAACACAACAAGGAACTCAAAAAAACAAATAAAAATAAAAGGCGCTATAAACATAAATAATGGCAAGGAACATTGACGAAAGGACAATAGAAAATGAAACCAACTAAATATTTGACATAGCTAGTAGAAAATTAAACATCACTTTCGTCAGTCTCTACATTATTACACATGTTACAATAAACTATATGCTCACTATGTTTTTTACACACAAACATTCTACACGAAATACGGTACGCAGTGCCGAAAACTGAACTCCTCGTGTTTGACGTTGAACTGAGACTGATTGAGTTTATATAAAAGATTTCTGACTTCAGCAGTCTTTAACAGATATAGTCAACATGGAATACTCAGAAGCATAAGGTGTTTCGGGTAACAGGAGACGCGTGACGTTCAAAACAGTAAAACTTCGGTACACAATGCCATAGCGCGCCCGCCGAAAGGTTAAACTGCCATAATAACATAACAAATAATCCACATCTATATTACCATCAATTTATCAAATATTTATATATTATGAATCAGAAAATCACATATTTTTATTAAACTTACTTTATATTTAGGAAAGTTAATCCAATATCACATTAAATTGCACATTATTTTAAAATTATTCACAAAAACAACAAAAAAGAAAGTAGATTCTCCATTTCTATGAAGGCAGGAACAGGTCTGAAACAAAATAAATAAAACACAGTACCGTAAGTTACAAAGAAAAAACATTATTTTTATTTGCTAGTCCTCTTACTACTCATATTATTTTTCAATTTATAAGGTGACAAACTTTTTTGAGCTAAGTTTAACCCTATCCTCAGTAGAATTCCAATTTTTATGCCTATAGCTTTGTCGCTAGACACATCCAAAGTCAATTGTTCTTATAGAGCTATTTCATCAAATAGCAAGGCACAATTTTCATCAATATACTTCATTTTCACATCCCTTTCTTTAAGCCTATCAAAAATTGCTTTATTAATCCCAGTTTCAAATGGCACTGATCGTAGAAGTAACTGTAAAGTAGATTTACTGGGCAAAGATATAAAACGTTTCAAAACATCATCTTGTGGTCCCTTTTTATAAATGGATAATGTTATTGATTTAAATCTAAGCCTGCTGGATCTAATTTTGAAAAAACTCAGATCTTTATTAATATACTACATTCTTCTTGAGAGATGAATTATTTACACTAAGTTTCATTTATTTTACTCAAAGTACTAGATTCCAAACATAGTTTGTTAGTTAGATGTTCCAAATTGAGTTTGAGTTAGAAAAAATAAGCTTTCATTTTAATACAGGCAATACGGTATTTCCAAAAGTTTGGGTATTATTATTATGTTCAAGTTCAACTACTTTTGGTGGTGTATTATGTTATGATGCTTGATGTAAGGATTACAAAAGTAAAACAAATTTAATAAGTATTTTGCATAATGAACCTATAAATGCATTATTATCAAAATGATCTTCACAAAACCTTTGATCATTGGATGTAGAAGGAAGTTCTAAACTTTTGTAGCACTGTTCACTTTGATTAATATCAAATGGAGATTAATTTGAAAAATGTTTTATTCTTACTACAAATTGCGAAGTGTACAAAAATATTTACCCTTACGCAATACATGACGAATTATATTTAGTGATGACATTTTAAAGGTTCACTTACTTTTATTTCCTTTATTAGAACTGAAATCCTAAATAAATTTATAATCATATTATGTAGAATTTCTTATTGACATTTTCACTTTGACTTTGACAAACAGAAGCCAGATTCACATCAACCAAAGTATGATTGATTTTGTATATTTTCATTTTTATTGACTTAAAAGTTAATATACTAGGATATTCGATGATATTCATCGATATTAAGGGCAAAATGTTGAAGTGAAAGGTAATTTATAATATTTTAAAGTATTTAATTCCATTCTCCTTATGTAAAAAGTCTTGTAGTTCTCGCGACCGCAGCGACTCGATGCGCGGGTGGCGGCGCAGAAACGCTATGCCCAATACCGCCTATGCTTCAATCCGTCTCTTTTATTTTGTCTATGGTCCAAACTTGACAAAAAATTCAGTTTATTCAAAAGTGCATCAAAAAGGTACCTGTCGATATACAAAATAATCAATATTCAATTTGACAAAATATAACGTAATTTTATACAATTTCAACATACCTTTTTAATATTCTGACTATACTTTTAAACAAACGGAGTAACAATTCGGCGCACGTTTGCTTTTGACCTTTCTGTTTCGCTTTTACGCTGTCACATGAAATTATCCAAAAAGTGCTTATCGCCTACCAACTTGACAATTGAAAATACATTTTAAATACATAATTACCAACTTTAAATCTATATAAAACAAAAGTAAGGTGTAAAGTAGGATAAGGTCAAGGTTAGGTTAGAATCAGGTCAGCTGTCAATTGATCAATTCTAGCTGCGTTCGTTATTTGCGTCCGATTAATCTTTTTAGTCTGAATCGTTCGTTTATTACATCTAGAGGTAGGGGAGGTGAATCTGAACTGTTCGGTAATTCCGCTCAGATCAGTCGGATGTAAATCTGTTTGCTCGGAATATTTTGACCGACGAGAAAGATTAATCTGTTTATCTGTCATGTTATGAGGTTATGTTGTAGTAACTTCTGTCATTAGATAAATATCGTACTGTTTGTGGACCATGTATAGCTACCAAAATTGCCTCAGGGCTAGACGTAGTCGTGAATAATGAAAAATAAAATCTAAAATGAAAAAATCGAACAAAAAAATCGTAGTCTCTAAAATGATAGACACAGGCAAAAAGGAGGTTAGAAGTTCGTTTATATGTATGATTGGTTGCGTTCGTTAATAGCAATTTGCTCAGATTAATCTGTGATCACGTGACCAAAAATCCGTCTCCTCTGCGATGCAAATAACGAACTCAGCTACTCAACAATATTCTTGAACACAAATTAATTGTTGTTGATGTTTACGTTTATTGTACGGTTTGTACAATGTGTAAATTGTACTGGAGATCTTGAAAATTGTTTTACTTTTGTCATAACGAAGTAATTTAGATGGTTACCACTTCTATATTTCAATATGAACATAGAGAAACCTATCTAAACTTACTTGATTACATCTTGAATGAAATATTTTTGGTTAGGTACTAAGTAACAAGATCATTACGGATACTGACACGTAATGACTAGCACGTAATAAAAAAAATTGATTCTCAAATAATTCCCAAAAAATAAGAGAAAAAATAATAAGTAATGCCACAAGGAACTTACAGAAGATATTTAATGGATATTTACGTAATTAGTTATGAAAAGAGCGATATTGTTCAACAAGCGTAATATTTGCCAAAACGAGCGCTAGCGAGTTCTGCAAATTACGCGTGTTGAACAATGTCGCTCTCTTCATAACGTGTTTACGTACAACGTTTTATCTAATTCCGCGCTTTCATAATATTCAATAAAATCTTCAATTACAATGATAATATTGAAGTGGAATCAAATGGTGTTAGAAGTATTGTTACTATGATGTATTCACCCAGAAAATTGACTTACTTTAAATAACTGTGTCCTGAATAATATTTTCAATGTTTATAAATCTCAAAATACTATTGAATTAACCCTAGATTGCCAACCTACGTAAAATTTACGTACAGTTTTTTTTGAATCTCAAAAAACTAGCCTATTATTGGTATTCTCGTTCTGCCGCTCCAGCAGTGCATCTCCCAAAACCTCAACTTTCGGCTGCCGACGATTTTTTGTTGTGACAGTTGTGGGTTGTAAGTTACAGAATAAAGAGTGATTATCAACGCGTAAATTTTACGTATAGTTGGCAATCTAGGGAGAGCGCATGTTGTAGCGTTACCTACACCATCTATTATTTAGACGGCCAGCACAACACTTTTAACACGTTTTGCAGCTTGCATGGATTCTGCAGAAAATAATTTTGAACACTCGCAGGATTTAGGAAATGTTTGTTATTTTTGAATAAAAATAAGCTGCAAAAGTTGTATAATTAATTACTTTTCCCTAAATTGAAAGGTTTGAGACAATTTTTGCACATATTTGAGATGTACGTAAAATTTACGTATTGTTGGCCTCAACGTATATATTTTCAACGTTGGCATTCTAGGGTTAATTGTACAGTTTAAATAATGAAATAGTTGTCAGTTTTGACAGTACCTACCTAATTAATAAATTATTCTTTGAAACTCATGTGGTATCTCTATGTTGAAACATAAACAGTTACGTAAAGTTTTTACATAACTACTTTTCATAACTGATATATGAAGGTTATGAAAAATGTGACGTTACCTAACGTCAAGGGTGACGTTAAGTGTCACATTTGATAGCGGAATTAGATAAAAAAAATTACGCGATTCAGTCCACAACAATTTATCACCCAAGCCAAGTCAGTCGATGGTTTCGAGTAACCATGGAAACGAGTTAGTAGAGGTTGTTTAGACGTTTATTAAATAAATAAGGCTCGCTGTCACTAGAGTGCGAATGTAGGGGAAACTGTTGTATAGTGGGACAGGTTCCATAGTGGGACAATTCAAATTGGCCGCCAACGGTATCGCTTAAAATACCGAAAAAAGTTGTGTCAACTGCATTATATATGCGCAGTGGATATACCCTTGCCACTCGCCGCTAGAGTCTTCAATGGCGTCAATCTCGTTAATGTGAGCATCAGAGCGTCAAAGTTTTTTTATACGACCACGTGTTGGGCACAGTTTAGGCCAGAAATATTCATTTGTTTGTTCCGTATTTGAGAATAATGGTGCCCGAAGGTGTCTTGAAGGTGAGTTGAGGTTATTTTTCAATGTTATTTGTTTTTTTTTAAATTCCGAAAATGTTAAAAAGTGTATACGGGTGTATAGTGGGACAGAATTTTCGGGTTGCATATTGGGACAAAATTTTTTTTTGCTCTCTAATAGAATATTTTTGTTTCTTCCAAGTTTAACTCTCTAATTACCTTTTTTTCCAGAAATGGACAAGAAAAGGGGCCGCAAAAATAAAAAATCGTTTCTTGAGAGTAGGAGAATACACCTTGAGAATGCTGAAAAAATGCGAAAGGCAGTAGAGGCTGTTCTTAGAAATGAGATCAATATTAGGAATGCTGCACTTCAATTTGGAGTTAGCAAATCAGCGTTGCATAGACACTTGAAAAAACATAACATCAATGAAGTAAACACGCAGGAAATAAATTTTCAGAGGCAACATGGCTTTAAACAAATTTTCAGTGACGGTGAACAACTGCTTACCGAATATTTAGTTACTTCATCCCAAATGTGCTACGGATTAACAAGCAAAGAAGCTAGAGAGTTTGCTTATTGATATGCCGACGCATATAAGAAAAAAATTACAAGAAAATGGTCAAAAAATAAAATCGATGGGGAAGAATGGTTCAAACTTTTCCGAATCCGACATAAGATAAGCCAGAGAACGCCTGAGGCCACAAGTCTGAGTTGCACAACTAGCTTCAACCGCCACAATGTAGAACTTTTTTTCAAAAACTTGCGTACAGTTCTGAACAAATACAGTTTCAACCCCAACCAAATTTTTAACTGTGACGAAACTGGTGTAACTACTGTACATAAGCCTCCAAAAATAGCTGCACCATGTGGTCAAAAACAGGTTGGTAAAATTACTAGTGGCGAAAGAGGTATACTAGTATCAATGTGTGCCACTATATGCGCCAATGGGACATTTGTACCAACCTTCTTCGTATTTCCACGCATACATTTCAAGGCATACACATGCTGCTTGGTGCTCCCCCTGGATCAAAAGGAACAGCGAATGCTAGTGGATGGATGTGTGATAGTAATTTTATGAAATACGTACAGCATGTTTCAGACACCATACATTGTAACAATGACAATAAAATTTCACGTATTCTTGATAACCACGAGTCGTACAGATGTTAGGGTACCTACTTGAATATTGCAAAAAACATGGCATAGTTCTTCTTGCATTACCACCTCACTGTAGCCATCGCTTGCAACCTTTGGACGTCAGTTGTTTTGGCCCCTTCAAAATCTACTACAACAGATCAATGGATGACTGGATGCTACAAAACCCCGGCATTCCTGTGACAATCTATAACATCTCCGATATAGTTGGAAAATCGTTTCCACCAGCTTTCACACCTAAAAACATTATCAAAGGATTTGAAAAAACTGGTATTTGTCCTTCGAATGTTGAAATATTTCAAGATTGCGACTTTTTAGGCTCCTACTGTCAGACCGAATTGATGCTGAGAAACCAGTTCAATTGGCCAATACAACTGCAGATAGCTCTGTTGAAAATCCAATTCCAAGTTGCTCTGGAATGTCCAGCACTGGAATAAAATCACTTAAAGAGAATATTGTTATCCCGGAAGCTGTAAGACCATTTGCAAAGGCTACACCTCGAAAAACAAATACTAGTGCCAGGAAAAAAACTACTTCTACTGTATTGACTGATACTCTCATAATTGAAGAGAAGAAAGAAATATTGAGGTTGAAGTTGGAAAAAACATCTCAAAAGCGACAGAGAATTGAGAAGGCCAAGGAAGTT
>CAJUYI010008136.1:0-11284 GCA_910591695.1 Galerucella pusilla
ATTTCCTAGCGATTTGCGGAAAAGGTATTATTTTCGTAAAAAACACGGAATTATTACCAAGGATAGGTTATAGTTCCTGAGACTAGAGTATTTATGACTTAAATTGTTAGTTGGGAAGGACCGATCACAATACAATAAAGAAATAAAATATAGAGTTCCGTTTTTAAATTACAGTTAAAAAAACTTAAAAAGTGAGAAATAATTCTTAATTCAAGAATTACTATATTTATACACTAACTGTATTTCGGAATAGAACAAGTGAAGAAATTATATAACAATTGATATCGAGCACTTCACACTATAACCATTACATTAATTTTCTCTAATGATTTTATTCTCAAATTAGGAATTATTCTTCACTTTACCTAATATTTTTTATAATTTTTTTGTCATTCTTTTAAATATATAAGCTTATTATTGTCGTTGTAACCCTTACCAGTGGAAAAATGTGTAGATCACTTAGCCCATCGGTCTTTTCGTAAACAAAAGAGCGTGCAACACAAAAGTGTCGATGTACATAATGGCATTTCCTGCTGCAAAGTAATTGAATTTCCCATAGTCTATATGGGAAACGCAAATAATTCCCAGGCGATGAAAAATTTCTTCATGGGAATCGAAATTTTATTTAGTTACAATGAGCTAACTATTCGGGGACGGGGTCTAGTGTATCACTATTGTAATTGATCACAGCGGCGCCGACAAAAATTGGAAAATAAAGATAATTATTTCATGGAGTTTTGAGTTTCTAAATTAAATTTATATAAATAAACTTAATCTGGTACGTATTTAATCAATTATTAATTAATAAATATTATCTAACCTTCTAGGGAACGAATAATACATCACCTGCTTCACCTTTGGTTCCAAGACAAGTCGTGGCACTGGTTCTACTATCAAGAGACCTATAGAAACAGAATATTAGAATTTTCTTCAGCATTGGTCGATATACGTCTGTCTTTCAAGCAGAGGCGATTGCTGCTATAGCCTTTATTGGTGAAAACATCAGGAAAGGATATATGCATTTAGTCAAAGTAACCCAAACTTTTGAATAAATTAGCGACTTTTCATTTCAACTAGGCATACAGACATTTCATCTATATATACATACTTGAACTTACTTAATTATCAAAGTTTTTTGTTGCGGGATAGTAAAAAAGGATTGCAAGTTGACTGCATTTACACAGACATTACCTACTAATATATAAAATTAGTAGATATGTTACCGTTAAAGTATATAATGCAGTTATTTCATAGAATACCTAGTTATTCCATGAAATAACTGATCGTGTACGTTAAAGTGTCTAATATGTTATTAATTTGACACTTTAACTAGTTATTCTATGAAATAGCTAGGTATTCTATAAATTAAGTAATGAGAGACAGTTAAAGTGTAAAATGAACAATTTATTTATAATGAAGTTAAACTAATAATAGACAATTAAAATGAAAAAGAAGCAATTTATTTAATCTATGCTTCGTATAAATGGTATTTATGGAAGCGTACCATAAAATATAAAATTATTTGTTACAACAAGGATTACTAAAATGACACTTGGAATTACAAAGAACATTATTTCTAAAACAAAAACATTTTTGTTGACACAGTAGGGGTGGATGGTGAATGGGCTGCAGATCGTTATTCTATGAAATAACTAGTTAAACCATAAAATACACGAGAGTTTTACACTTCAACGGTAAGAGATATATCTTATGAAATTCAAGTTGACAATGAGTTATCATCTGTAATGGAAAATATCAACTTTCTATTATTCACTGATGACCTTAAATTATATTAGATTGTGAAAGATACATTAATAACAAGAAAATGAATATGCATGTTTGTGATTTCAATAAATATGCAGAAATATACCGAAATATAGGTGTCGACTGATTTAAATCGATTTAAGTGCAATTGTATCATCATTTTTAGGTACACTCTATCATGTGTAAGTGAACATAATCTTGTACGCCTATGGCATCGAGAGACCGCTTTGTAAAAATCACATTGTGCGTCGTCAACAAGAAAATAAGCCGAAACGCGTGTTGGTCGTCGTAACGACGCACGTGCGTCGGCGTCCCTTCGTAATCTTCGTGAACGGCGGTTGACAGCGCCGTTCCCACACTATGTTGGCATCGGCGAATGGATTGTTTGACTGTTTGACTACCTACTTCATTACACATTACTGCCACTGTCGGCAAGTGTTTATAGCGTTGTTCTGTGGCTAATGAATTTTTATGAGGATGAAACTGTTTGGTTAAACACCATTAACTGTCCTAAAGAGCTTAATTTATGTGTGATTGAATAAAAAATATTGAATTCATTATTTGTATACTCTAAGAATCTTACAAAGGCAATTATATTCTGCAAAATAAGGAGCTGTAAAAGTTAGTATTGCCCTCTATCACTGATTAAAAGAAATAGGTATTAAAAAGTGATTTTTAGGGTTCCGTATCCATAAGGTAAAAAACGAACCCTATTACTAAGACTTCGTCCGTCTGTCACCAGGCTGTATCTCATGAACCGTTAGAGTTAGACTGTTGAAATGTTCTCAAATGAAGTATTTTTGTGAGGTTTGAGAGTAAGAAGTTAACTACATCAAAATTAGTGATTGAAATTTTCCTTTTTGAGAAAGTATTCAAGTTTTTCAAGAGTGGTTCGACATAATGACAAAACGGACTGAGTTTTTTGCTGGCTGCTAATTACTAAAATCAGTTTAATTTTCAAGCATTAACAGTACACAATATTACCATGCCATTTTAAATGTATAATCATACAAATTCTATTGTAAATGAGAAAATTTTCACTACACCTTTTATATTCCATAATTTTGATCTTTTTTAACCAACGGTCTGAACTACCTTGTGAGGGTTGCAGACAATACAAACTAATGAAAGTGAAATTATGTAAAAACAGGGAAAATAACTGTGGTCAAATCGACGCTAAAACAATGTACGATGTTTTGATAAGGGTGGCTTCGACGCAAAACGTCACGGTATCGGTAAACGACGCCACACGCAATTTGTTGCATTCCCTTGACTGTTAGACGACGTCTCGGCGAGTCTTGACGCGACGGTATGTCTACCAACTCGATCCATCAATAGCATCAGGAAATTTTATTCTATTTTTCACATTATTTAAAGTGGTTAATAATCACTAATAACAAAATAAGAAACTTTACTTTATGCCAGTACCAGTTGTTTTCTACATTCAAGATTATATTTCAATCATTTCAAAGGAATACTCTGGATTTATAAATTGTAGTAGTTTTATTAAAATTTCATTACCATTACAGTCAAATGCCTTCGTGAAATCGCAAAAAACTGTGAAGCCTTTTTGGTTATGAGGAATAATGTATCTATTAAAGTTATTGATTGACGCTGAACTTGTTGACAAATATTATATGTCTCATCAATATAATATTTACTGAAAAGATTATGTAATTTTCAAGGATGTGATATTGGAAGCAGGTGAGGAATGCTAGATGGATTGTTAATCTTTTTTTCCATCGATAAGCTGTAAGGACTGCTTAATTTAATTAAGATGTTAAGATGTTAAGTCAAGTATAGTGGTCTTGTGAATATGTACAATTTGATGAACGAGTTTTGAATAACTGACCAAGTATAGTTTGGCAAGTTTATCTGAAGCTACGGAGCATCGGTAAGAGGCGGGAAAACATGACGGTATCAGTCATAAGCAAACAAATGGCGTACGGTACCTATTTTACTAAGTGAAACTGAAAAAACAAAGGTCACTGACAATACCAACGCCACTGGATAAATCAATAGCAGTCAATTGAGGAAGTGAGAGGGAAGAACACTCGCAAGCGCTTGCCAATAATAAGTCAGCTGGTCAGGCCTTTCGATAAAAATTACCAATAATTATGTAATTCGGAGGGTGTGGTGATTATGGTTTTCGTACAACGCTGCCAGAGCTTATTGAAGCCCATAACAAATTTGGAAAAGTGTTCATCTTTTAATATTCATAAATTGAAAAAATAATGTTGATTGAAAAAATCCAAGGAAACAAGCACATTAAAGAATTAACGTTTAATCATATTGTTAATATTGCTAATAAGTCCCTCTTCTAATTATGTATTATCATTACATACTTAGCACTTTAGCTTTTTCATAGTTAAACGTGGCAATATCGAATGTTTTCGACTGCACTGCTTCCACGGCTTCAGATAAACTTGCCAAAATATATCTCTGGAGCATCACTATCACACCAATTCAAATAAATTTATTCATAACTCCAGCAGAGCAGTGAGTTTAAGAATGAATCGTTCCGATTTGAAATGTGTACAATTCAGATTTATTCGAAACATCCATTCCACGTCATTAACTACTGTAAAGACTTTTATTTTCAATCTCTTGACAATGTAAAAGTCACTAAGCTCGTCCTGATACGGGGTTGAGTTACCTGCCCATCTGTATCTGTAAAGTAGGGAGGGTGAGTGTAGGCTCACAGAACTTAGGCCACATATGTGACCCATTGTACATCCTCCCGAGGAGTTGTCCTCCTAGGCATCGTCCATCCTGTCCTTCCCAGGGAGGTGGACAGGTCACTAGGAGACTTCTCCTTTATATCAGCAGGTGTAGGACAAGATTCACCGAAGACACTCTTTCTTATTGACGATAACTCCAGACACTCGCATAAGACATGCCTGACAGTTTCATCTTTCTGTTCACCTTTCCTGCATAGAGGTGTATCCACTAGCCCCATAGTATGGAGGTGTTTCCTTAGTTGACAGTGGCCAGTTAGAAATCCTACTGTTAAACGTAGGTTTTTCCTGGTCATCGCCAAATATTTCTTCGGCGCCAGCTTCTCAGGGTCGCCCAGGGTGATCCTGGCAAGACTGCATCCTTTGATTCCGTCCCATCTCTTAAGGGATTTGGCATGGGTATAACGTTTGTCTAGATCCGCAATTGTCGAAATCGTCAGGCTGTAGGTGTCACTGGGTCCCAAAATGTTCAGTCCAGCTGCTTTCCTGGATAAAGAATCGGCAGTGCGATTACCTTTACTCCTGTCGTGCCCTTCAACTCACCTCAGGATAATATTGTTATCTGCCGTGGCGTTAGATAAATCTTAGTGGAACTCTAGTACTAGCCCCGATATAAGTTCCCTGTCCAATACTGGTTTGGAAAAAAATTGTTCTCGATAATATTTCAATAGTACTTGGATGATTCATTCCAAACTTATTTTGATGAATAACCTTTATTATAAATTAGAAGACAATGAAAAGTACAATTAATTTAAAAAAAAGACAAATTAATAATTACAACTCACAAAAAAAAACCAAAAAAATCTTCTTTAATGCGGCCCTGTTTCATTATTTTCACAATATTGCGATTATGAAACTTCAAAGTTGAATTCAATAAATGAACTGGACTTAACCAGAGAGAAATTTCGTGTGACACAACGTCTATATATCGAGATAGAGCTTGTCACGCAACAAAAGGAAAGTTGAATAAGGGCAGTAAAGGATCCCAATTGAAATTTCTACGCCGCCGTCCACAACGACGTAGGTACAGTTCGCAGGAATGAGGGTGAGTGATCGTGGTGATTCACCCATTTTCCTGCTACCATATACCTTCACGCACGTAACTGTTTGTGTATGTGTGTGATTCAGAGTGAAGTTCATTACGTAGGGGAAATTTGATAGTATTTCAAAATTGTTTGTTTGTAGTGTAGGAGAAATTTAGTTTATAACCGTTACATATTTTAAAATTGGAAATAAGAATGTGATGCATCATTAGATTGTTGCAATTTTTATGAAATAATAGACAAAACCAGTGACATTTTTCGATAAAACTCATCATAAAAATATATGTACTAATTTGTTATATAATAAGAGAAGCTAAATAAATTATATTAGCTTCACTTTTATGTATATTTTTATACTATATAATGGTATAGTTTGTCTCAAAGTCTATCGTCTTCGCTTTTGACGGCAATAATCTAAATACAACCTAACCTAACCCTTTTTATAGTAGTTTACCTAACTAGTGCGGAAAGTGATACTTTTCCGCACGCTATTGCAGAAGGCCGAACGACGCTTTAGCGGAGTTCGGCCAGCAATCGCGTGCGGAAAAGTCACTTTACGCACGTGTTAGGTACACTATTTTTTCTACTAGCATGCGGAAAGAACCCAAAAGTAATCATAAATCAACATTTCTCATTATATACATATCAACAAATTAATTATTATTATTTGACATTCATTTGATGAGGCTTATACCAGGGCCATCAAAAAATTATTGAAAAAAAAGTTTTTTTTTTATTAAAAATTATAGCAGCATTATAATAAATTTATTAATTTTACAGTCATTTGGTAAACTTGGATATACAAAATACATATTTTGAATATTCAAATGTCGGTATATTCCTCAAATGTGAATAAATTTACTTTCCGCACTAGTGCGGAAAAGTGACTCTTTCCGCACGCTTTTTAGTGCGGAAAAGATTCACTTTCCGCACGTTAGTGGAAAAAAGAATTTTACCTGAAATGAAACCCACCAACAGTCAAGTGACAAGTGGCAAGTGACAAGGCAAGGACGGACTTGGTTATAGTTTATTTAACTTAATAGTATTTAATAATCTCTCATTTAGGAGGAAAAAGAAAAGATGTTTAGAGAAATGGTCTTCACATATTACATAAAAAAGAGAGGATGTATGATAAAAATACAAAAAGATAGATATTGGTGAATTTGATCCTTTCAAAAATTATTTTAAACAGTCCGCCACTGGCGGCCATATGATTTATTGCAATTGGCCCATCAATTTTATGATTGCCGGCAAAATCGAAAACGATATACTTTGAGACAAACTATACGGAACCCTTCGTGCGCGAGTATGACTCGCACTTGGGCGGTTTTATTAATTTTTAATTTACAACCATTTTAATATTCCCATTTTTTACTTTGAGTTCTTGTTATTCATTATCATATGTAATGTTTTCAATATGACTACTGTCATTTATAAAATAAGGCTAGATGGTATTGGATTTGCAGTGGTGACGCTGCTATGAAAAAACTATCCGCTTAGATAAACCTAACCTCACTAACCTTACATACTGTCAAATTAGCTATTATAACCAATAAAACACCTGAGCTCAAAGGGTATGCAGGGCTTATAATTGGCTGTCACTGTTCTTCAGTCAGATGTTTTTATATTGGATTTAAACTTGTTTCAAATAAAATAAATAGTTTTTTTTCTACGACCACCATCGAAAGTCGTCTTTTGTGCCTTGAAAAGCAACTGCAAAGTTGATATTTTCCGCGAGCTGTCATAATTTGACATTATTGGCGCTCTTAAACAGAAAGTGACTTTGGCGCACGCCTAATTTTATTTATAGATAAAAGAGAGCTAGTAGTTATTTTAATATAAACTGTAGAATAAAATATTTTAGTTGATTTTCTAATATGTTAAATCATCCAACAATATTTTACGTAATAATTTAATGAGAAATGGGGAAATCTGAAGAATATCTGACATTATTGTGATAAGTGTTGCCTATTTACATAGGTACACGAAACTGCTACCTGGAAACTGCTAAGTACAAACAATCGCAATTAATTTTATTTTGGTGGGATCGTAGAAAAAATCTTGTGTGTATTTCGAGCAGAAAGTCCTTTGGTAGTCTCGACTGCCAAAGTACTACTTTCTGCTTTTGATACACAAATAGTTATTCTCTGATTGACATCAAATGTAAGTTTTAGTGACATTTACCTACTGTCTAGGCATTTTCTTCTTTATTTTTGGAAAGCTTGCTCTGATTTTCAACTGAACAATTCAGAAAAGATACATAGCAACCCAGACCTTACTTAGCAATGGCAATGATATCTAATTTGATTTAAGCAGGCCAATGGAATCAAGTGATTCTTGTTATTAGTAGGGCAGAGAAACAAATCCCTATTTGGTCTAAAAGCAGAAAATAGCATGCGAAGTATCTATAGCTATTTACGTAATCAGTATTAGCGCACGAGGCTGTACGTCGAGTCGTGTATTCACATAAGTGCATTAACAATTCCTATCCCACGTGTTACGTACAAAATTTTATCTACAACTATTTATTAGTATTATTAACAGTACCTATATCGTACAATTTTATTGTAAAAAATATTTCAATCCAACGTATTGTTAATAATATTGACTGCAAACATAAGGTACTGTAGATCACATTTTGTGACCATAGACAAAGACAAAATATGGAAATAAAATAAATTAGTTATATCATCAAATTGTCAAAGTTGAATGAACAAAAATCTTTAAAATAAGTTCAAGCGAAGACAATCTCCCTTCGGATATTGAAAATGCAGCTTCCAGTATTATTTTAAATATTTAATTCTGGTATTAATATTTTTCTTGATTCTTATTATTGTATTCAAAAACTCACTAGTGCGGTAATATACGTCATTATGACACTGAAAATAGTGTCAAATCGTACCTGTTACGTGACAGTTGTAGATAAATTAAAATTTACTTTGACGATTTATAAAATAAGAACTGTTTAGGTTATGTTACTGTCAATTTTTTTCCAGTCTTATTGGTCTCTCCAGTAATTTCAGTTCAGTACTTACGAGTATAGTTATGTGGTATTTTTAAGACTTTAGACGAAAAGTCGTTTTTCCGAGAAATTTAAGACGTTATTTAAAATATTGTATAGAAATATTTCACGATATAACACTTTCTTCTTTAAGTATCTTAATATTTGGATATTACGGTTAAAAAAATCAATTTTTGATGAAACATTTTTCTCTGAGTCGATTGGTGGTCATTACAACTTTCTAACTGTTGAAGTTTAGAAGTTACGCATTGTTTTTGTTTCAAAATTTGTTTTTTGGGGAAATTTTCAATAATTCACCTTTTAAAAAATTGAATAGATGAGGCTTTTACTTGATGTAGATCAGTAGATCCATAGCAAATTATGAAATCAAACAATTTTATTTTGTTAAATCTACATTATATTTAACCTTAAAGTTGTTAACACAGTAGCTTTTTCAAACGAATGGAGGTATAATGAGAAATTTTCAATGTATACAGTGCCTTAATACTAAATTATACGGATATTTAACAATAAAATTATAATCTATTTACAAGGAAATTAAATGAATTTGTTTAAATATGGGATTAACTAAAGTATTTAACAAGTTTACCTGGAAACTCATTCACAACATTCCTAAGGTTAAATATAATTAGATTTAACAAAATAAAATTGTTTGATTTCATAAATTCACCTTTTTCGCTGCATTAAATCTGTTACTTCTATGCCTAGTTAAGCAAATAACTATTTTTTATTTATATTAAAAAAAATTATTCATCTTTTTTTTCGGTGTCGACGTGCTAATGAAGGTACAATTAATTTGGAAATTTTCGAGATGCTTTGCTACTAACTGAAATGTTTGAATTAAATTCCGGTTAAACAGAGCATGGAAAATATCTCGTGAGTGTTCAAAGGACCAACTAATTATCAGATCATTTACAGCATCCTGTTAACGCACAATATTTCAATTTTCATTAAATTTTACTCTAAACAGCTGTTAATAAAATAATAATATACGCAGTGCCTCAAAAAACTTTTCACTTATAAGTAATATTACTCTTTCTTTCTTTCTCTTATCCTTATGCCTTCTCAGGCGTCGGATTGGAGTTCTTCATGAACCCATGTTTTCCATTCTTTTCTGTCCCTGGCTAATGCCTTCATCTCTCCCATTGACTTTCCTTTGTTCTTTCCAATTTCTTCAATCTGGTCTATCCATTTCCTCCTGGGTCTTCCTCTTTGTCTTTTTCTTGATATTCCCATTTCCATTACATTTCTCGCTATTCTATCTTGCTGTTTTGTGATGACATTTCAATTCCTCGTAATTATTCCCCTGTTTTTCATTTACTATCATTACTTTGGTTTTCTCTGTATTTATTGTCATTTTCATCTTTTCTATTTCTCTTGTAGTAATTTAATTAGTTTCTGCATTTTATTTCTTGATTTTGATATTGAGTACGATAAGTACTATAAGTACTATAAGTAATATTACAAGAACTTGAATTATTTCCGTGGAGAATTTAAGCTTGTATGGTTTGTTGTGGTAGGTCTATGGTACAAATCGACATATCCAACACTCCTTCATTCATTCGTTATCGTATTTATTCCACACTGTATATCATAACTAGAATTGTTGATGTTTGATATATGATATTTTAATGCATTTTAACTGGAAGGCATAATTGCTATCAGATTTCAACAACAAATTCCTACGAATATCTATCATATTGCCATTTATTAATGCTTCCTGGTTTAATATTAAAATAACCCCTTTATAAAATGGAACAGATCCAACTAACCGAATGAGTCCAGAGGTGGTACATTAATCTCTGTTTTACCGAGATATAATTAACCGCAATTTGTGATATACATATAAAGGTGGATTCATGCAAGACAAAATTTAAACTAAAATTTATTTAAAACTAAAACTAAGAATATAAAACCATGTAATGTAATTAATGTAGGTGTTTATGCAAGAAACTAAAAAATTAATATTTCAATTAAAACTAAAAAAGATGACCAATTTTCAACTAAGAAATGCATTTTTCTTCCATGAATTCAACACAATGCATGCGTCAAGCCATAACCACAGTTTACCTACTGGTGATTTGTGTAAAGTTATTGTTTATATGAACTTGTATTACATGTTTGAAGATATTTCCATAGTTGATAACAATATTTTTCTTGAACAAGTTGGTTTATTTTTAATATTTATCTTCAGCTTTCTGACATTTCGATCACGATTGGAAGATTTGACAAATGATTGAAAATACTACGCATGTCCGGTTGATTTATTAATTTCTTAATTTATGTTGCATGAACAGGTGACTATTCTTAGTTTAAATTTAATCTTAATCTTAAATTAGTATTAGTTTAGTTGATGTTGCATGAATCTACCTAAAGTTTTACAAAATTAATTCTTCACGAGTATAGGGCATGTCTACCCACTGACATATTGACACTAATGACAGCCGTCCTGAGGAAAAAATTATTTGGTTAGATTATAGATTTGTAATTCGGTTGTTTTGTATTGCTTTGATTGTCCTTTTTATTGTAAACAATCAGATATAGTTTTTTAAAACGTCTAGAACCTGCTCAGTACCTGCTCAGTAGTTGGTTGTGGCGAAGTGTGTAGCCAAATGGAATAAATTCATTATTTCGGTTACTGTACATATTTATAAAAAGTCCCGAAACACGTCAAATTTAAATTATAACTTGACATTCTTTAACGTGAAAATGCAACC
>CAJUYI010008137.1:0-11284 GCA_910591695.1 Galerucella pusilla
AAAAGACTATAGATAATTTTAAAAATAAAAAGATATCAACATTTACTCTCGTTAAAACAGTATCATGGTATAATAGTATTAATAATATATAGGTAGTTCTAAGTTTTTAATGTGCAATATATTTAATTAATACGTTTTATAGTAGTTTTATTTCAAATAAATGACAACTGTATATGTAGGTCTTGAATATTTAATTATAATTTTTCGGGGCCAGGTAATAACGGGCACGAGTTAGGAAACGCCGTTACCTACAGAGCATTATTATGTTATTTTTAGATATCGAAACTTCTGTTGACTTCTAGTTTGTGCTCAAATGTGAATAGAGAATGATTTAAGCATACAGTAGCTTTTTTAAATATTTATATAATCCAATTTGACATGAATTACTTATGATAACGTTACATTTTGTTCACAATAATGTGACATTTGGTTACAACTTTCGCCATGGCCTGTGGCCAATGATAATTCAAATTGTAGACTTCCATTGATCTCTCATTGGACCCAATACCTGAGAGCAATATAATACGTATGTCACGTAACTGTCAATTAGTTCGAAAAGTTTGAACATGACCCTTTCGGAGCATCCACTTAATCTAGTAACTTTTAGTGGTGTATGTGAGGTTTCTTAAAATGCTCCTCCTAGTTTAAAAACAAGGTATAGATTCTAGAAGTTACATAGGCATTGACCGATATTGATGTTCAGATATTGTTAAGTGTAGCTTCTTAACTAATTAGAGCGATTTCGATTGTTCGTATTTTATGCGCTGTTGTACCACTCATCCCATTGCCAACTCATTCCTTGCAATTGCGGAAAGGTGATGGTAAAGTTTTCATCACAGTGACGTACAGTAGCTAAGGGTTGCGATAATTATTTAATTTTTTATTCAATCCAACACTTAGGTATATGCTGGAAAAAATTGATATTTTTTGTATCCATTAACTTGTATGAACGGTACTCCTGCGCATAAATAATAACAATAAAAAAAGCTTTTAAGGACTGTCATGCAGGCAGACAGCAAGCTGCTAAGGCTAAAATAAACAAAACGTTGTTTTTTTATTTCATATTAGTAAAAAAAGAAGACAGGAATGGTTTTTGATTACTTTCCCAACATCAAAAGCTGAATGGCGAATAAGTATTGTGTGTAATGTATAGCGAATTTGTGGAATGAAATAATTTTCCTTTTTTAATGTTAACAATTTTCTGAAAAATCCAAAAAATAAATAGTTGCATTTTTGTGTGAATATTGATGAAAAAAAAGACCTTTTTTGTAAGAACTGGAGTATTTCTTAAGAATGATAAAGAATCGTTGACGTATATGCCTAATTTTATTTTCACAAGACGAAAAATAAAATTGCTCATTATCCAGGACTACAGACATTTTGTTTGTTGCATTGCTTTTTGGTAATTTGCGACTGAATTACATAGCATTCGATTAATCAGAGGTATCCATTTTTCCTTAAATCTTCAACTACAGTTTCAATAAACTGAATAAAGCTGCGTGTCATCAGCATAAAAAAGTGCTTTCATTTATTTTAAATATTCATAAAATTGAAATTAATAATGGACCAAAATAGACCCCTGATGCACTCCTCCAGTAATTTGTAGATCATTAGTATTCTCACCTAAAATAACTTTCTGTAATCTAAATGGGCTCGTTTACTAAAATTTTCAAATCATTTTTAACTGTCTTAAAACAAAGTACTAAGGATAAAAATATGATTCTGAAAATTTCATGTCAATAGAATATGTCGTTCTCCTAATGTAATCAATTAAACAAGCATACCGTAGCGGGGCGAAGACTATGACTGTGACGTCACCACATATGAAAGTTAATGTGCACAAACATTCCGCTTCTGACTGTAACGTGCCTCGCGTAGAATTTATTTATTTTGAATTACTCGCAAAATTTGTGTGGATGAATAAAATGTGTGGACCTAATTTTAAAAAAGCAGACTCATTAAATCTTCCAGAAGTGGAAGAAGTGAACAAATGATTATGGAGCTTTTTAATCAAAAACACGAGTTTATTAAATCATAATTTTATACTATGTGACACATCGTTTTTGAGTGTTTTCCGACAAGAATGATTAAAAATGTCAATATTTTCATAAATACATGCTCTCTCAAATGATATACAGGGTGTATTTTCGTTCTCAGTCGAAATATTTCGTGTTCGAATGATTTCGAATGAAACAATTCGATTGATATTGGCCTAACGTATTTTCGAGACGTCATCGAATTAAAATTTGTATGCGGAATTGAAATTCGAATGACCATACGTGACAACGTCGCAATTTATACGGTATCAACCGTAGAGTTCTAATAACCCTGCAATGTTCCTACCTTGTGTTTAAAGTTTGAAGTTTTGAAGTGTCAGTTTCAATAATTAGCAAAGTATACATCACAAAACAGTCTAACCTATAGAAGTGAAAGTCCAATAGGATTACCTAGAATGAAAAAATGAGGTGTCAAACCCATCCACCTGAAGCGCTAGTTGCAATTGAGTTGTCGGAATAGGCAAGGCAGCTGAGGCCGAAAAACAGACTAAGGGAAGAAGAATTTCAGCGATCGTAGTGGATGGGTTCAGAACTATTTCATAACGCTTTTTTTAATGGTTTGTTTTTGAATGACTAATGCCCGATTTCACTAACCATTTCCTAAAGTCAGGTAATACCTAAAACGAATTTAGTAATTCCTAAATGCAATTTACATTTTACCACGCGCTAAGTAATGCTTAAGAGTGATAATATTACGTATTTCCTATCACTTTTTGATCAATCCTGAAAGGATTGTAGGAACAGCTTTGCGAGTGAGGCCCCTTTTTGCCCCAATAACAATATTGTGGTCCAAAATATCTGTTGCAAACTTTGTAGGATTTATAAATCTGTTCAGCGCTTAATTCCTTTAGTTTTGGATTGCGAATAAAGGCAACCCATTCATTCAACAACAAAGGGTCATGATTGGGAAACCTATGTCGTTTTGATGCAATGTCTGTACACCCAGGAACGCAACACTTCACACCAACCATTATAAATATTATGAATTATCACACTTGATAAGACTTACAGTACCTAATTAAAACACAAATAACAGCAGCAAATGGCAAAAGGAAACAATCTATAAAAGACAATGGTGACAACTATATGACAGCTTTGATGAATTTTAAAGTATTTTCTTCTTTTCGTGCTAAAGGCCTTAGCTGCCAGGCCTGTTTCGACAACTCAATTGCAACTAGCGCTTCAGGTGGATGGGTTTGAAACCTCATTTTTGTATTCAAGGTCATCCTATAAGCTTTCACTTCTATAGGTTAGACTGTTTTGTGGTATACATTTTTAAAAATGGAAAAGCAAAGAAGCGGTCATTCCACTGCAAATCAAAAGGAACATCTTGTTGCCTTCCTCTTAGATCACCCAGAGCTAAAAAGTGGAAAATTTACTAAAGAATTTACATTCAAAACGGCACAAACATTGTGGGAAGAAGTGAGCAATTCCATAAATTCTATGCCAGGGGCAAAAAAAGATTGGAGGCAATTATTAATATATTACATAATATATCAGAATTATAATATCATCAAACAACAATCATAACCTTACCAAAGTAAAAGTCAAAATTGAAAGTCGTAAAAGTCAGAGAATCGCTTTTGCGCATGCTCAAAACTCAAATTCGAGCACGGATTTTAAATTCGATTGATTCCAACCCAGTCGAAATAAATCGATTGGAAAATTTCGCATACGGACCAATTTCTATTACACGAAAATACACTTTTTGCATTTCATTCGAAAATTTGACGTAAGGTCGCATTCGAATCAAATTCGATTGAAACGAAAATAAGCCCCCTGGTCTGGTGGACAAAGTTACGGAGCTAACGCTATAGGTTACTCAGTAACAAATTGCAATTTTATTAACTGCAGACTGCCCAATTAAAGGAGCTTCTCCAAATGCTATTTATGATGAATGTGTAGTGGAAATTAAATCACCAATGTTGAAAAGAACAAGAAAAACTTATTTTGATGAAGCAGGTAATATTAGTTCCAAATGTTTACATCACTGGTAAAAAAAGCGATATTTGTTAGAGCTGATCCGGACTTTGAATCAAATAAAATAATTTCTTTTAAAACATAATATACGCCAGTTTTGTTGATGATTTACTGAAAAAGATCACCTGTTTTTTGGAAAAAAAGCAGTACCTATTTAATAAAATTCAATTTGTGAAGAACTGATCCATTATTCTATTAAATAATTTTGAGCATTAATAACACCACAAGCTATAAGAACAATATCATTTACGTATTTAAAAAAATTTTGATAAATACAATTAAGCGTGTGGTTTTCAATAACCCTCTCAATATGGATTCACAACGCATTTTATAAGGTAATTTATAACGTTTCTTATTGAAGAAAAATGAAATCCTAAAAATACATAAACAAAGTATGTTGACTTATCAGTGATTGCTTTGAGTCTTTTCATGCTTTTCTGCCATTGCTTACGTTTTTTTTGCATCCTTATTAATAGAAATAAATGTTTTGTTAGATGTTTTAATCGTAGTACTTTTACATTCTGGAACCGCTCAATATTTATAGCTTTTTTTACTCTGATTCTGGTCCATTGTGTCGAGTTCAAATTATTTCTAAACGTTCTTATTTCACAAACATAACCCTGTTTAGAGTTTGCTAAAACGTGTAATAAAAAATAATGAGCATCTAGGCAAGCAAAGTACTGTTACTAGCTAAGTAGTCATCTAACCGAGAACCGGTCGGCGCGGTATCCGCTCTCTCAACGAGAGTTTTCATATGGGATGACGTCACGCCTGAAATTCGGAGAGGAGCGCTGTTTAATGTTTATAATATTTTTTAGGCGACTTAGGAGTCTCGCTGACGTCTGATTTTTTGCACAGAGCCTCAAAATGATGTACTCTTCCCAATAATAAAAAAAATATGTAAATGAGCCCATTGTGAATGAAACTGCAACATTTTTATAAAAGTTGCTTTACAAACTAAATGATGGCACACAGAAGTAAGTTGGGCGTGATTAATTTTGTCACAAGCTTTAGAGTAATCAAGCAGTATCAACACACACACAAATTATTGTCTTACGAGCAAAAAAGATGCAAACAAAAATTCATTTTAATGATAAACACAATTTAAGTTTGCACATGGCTTGAATTGTGAATAAGTAGTTTCTCCGAGGAAACATAAAAAAAAATCAACTTACCAAAGTTAATAGATCAATAGCATATGTGGAAAGATGTTTAGGAAATACAGGTTTTTCGTTACAAATAGACCAGAATAGTTCATCTTCATCACAACCACTGAAAGGTGACTGGCCAAGGAACAGTTCGTATACGAGAACTCCAAATGACCACCAGTCCACTGCTTGGTTGTAATGCTGCCCTTTGATAATCTAAATAAACAAAATTAGTTGTAGTAAAATGAGGATGAACAATGGAAACTGACGATACTTTTTTTTGAAAACTATTTATTAAAAAATATCACCAGGTATGGTTAGTTGGTCTCTGGAAAACAGAATCGCAGAGCAGAATTTGGAACAAAATCTAGAAACGGTTTTGCTTAATAGTCCAGTAAACGAAGGTGTGAACATGGGCAACTGGTCCAACAAGAGCAATTTTTTTTAATTTGCAGGTTATGGTAGGCACATCAAATTCCCAAAATGTCAGGTACCTGACCATTGTGGAAGGGTGGGAAAATGGCTCTGAAATTCCAGAAAATCCGTTTTCCCGCGATATCTGCCGAGATTTGACCCCTGGAGAAGTTTTGTTCATACGAAAAATAAAGATCAGTTCCTCACCCACAAAAATGATCCCAAGCATTTTTTCGAGAAATTAGATAGTTTTCGAGATAAATGGCCCGAACGCCGACCCAAAATTGAGCTCCAGGCCGGCTTATAGAGAGCACGCTCTGAGGGCATGACGTCCCCAAGTGAATTACTAATTTTTTAATAACTCGCGTGAAAATCAATATTTTTCAATGAATCAGAGTTCGGGTAAAAGAAGGGATCTGTGGCTACTAAGGCGTGTTTTTATCCACTCAATTCGTCCTCCTGGGTAATTGGAAAACCAGGCCAAAATTCGTCTTTGTTAGATTTTTTATTCCGAAACAATGCTACCAATGATTCGCCCGTATTTTTTTGAATGATGTGTTTTCCAAGAGGCGATTTTTGTGGATTTCTGGAGTTTTACCGAGCGCGCTGGTTTATCGGGAATTTCTCGATGATTAACTGTCAAACCCGCTTATAATTGATATTGGGAGAAAGGTTAGAATATCCTCTTGCCGATGGTATGATTTTTTTTGGCCCAGACCCCTGGGTTTACAGGAAAATCGGGGAAATTTCCAGTTTTCTGAGGGAAGACAGTTTTTTCGAGCAGTTTTTTCTCTTTACAGTAAAATTTTCCCGGTCAAGCATCATACCCGATGAAAGGTCACATTCTGATCTTTCCTTTGATATGTGTATCAAGTATTTCATTTGATGCAATAAAAATAAATTTGTCTCTAAATTTGTTGAAATGGAAGCCACCATGTTCATGTATGAAAGCAGGGCTGAAGTGCTCGATTATTTGTGGTTCGTGTCAGGGAAACATAAGTTTAGGGGAAGGTCGGGAGGCAACAGTTCAGGGAGAGGTAGATGTGGGAGGAACAGAGCTAGAGGACAGTGTTTACGAATTGGAACAGGGCGCAAATGATGTTTCCAGCCTGCGATATATAAACGGAGAAGAAGAAAACACGAGTGAGTGGTGATTAACTGATAGATAATTGTTCATATCGTTGTTATACATGTTTAATTTTTCATATATTTTTCAAGAAAAAATGTATTTTCAAAAAAAGTGCAATCATATTTTATTGCAAAAATTTGCGATTTTTTGCAAATTTGTAAAAATGTGCAATTTATTATCGAGCATCATTGCGGACGCTTGAATCTCCCAAAAATTTCTTTCAAACCCGCGGAACTTGGAGTTCCCGCTACATACGGAAAGTTATTTTCGCAATTTTAGCGTCTATTTTCAATCATTTTCGCACACAATCATTCCTAGGATTGGACTGTCCAATAAAAGCAGGCCAGGGTCTCAATTTTAAAGAAAGCGATAACTTTTTTTACCCCGAGAGTGGGTAAGAGATCGATCATTTTCATGTTTCTTTTCATGGCCTTAATTATTTCGCAGTTGCAAAAATGCAAGGTGGCGCCATCTACCATAGATGCCTGGAGGCCTAAACATGGAGATTTGTGTATTTTCAGGGTCCCTTATCCCAGATTTTGAAATAAAAGCATCAGTTTTTAAGTTTCAGAAAACTGCGAACTTTTCAACCACCATTTTTGCAAAAAATATCGGTGTAACGAAAAAAATCCTGGGGACAACTTTTGTAATTTTGTAAATTCTCTAGGGATCGTAGTTCTGGAGATATCGGCGGAAAACGGATTTTCGGGATCTCTAGAGCCATTTTCCGACCCTCCCACAAATTTCAGGCACCTGACATTTTGGGGGTTCAATGTACCTACTATTACCTGCAAATTAAAAAAAAATTCTTGCTGGACCTGATGCCCATGTTGACGGTATTTTTCGCCTTCATTTACTGGACTATAAGAGGTACACAATTGTCAACCTCTATTATTATAGTATGGTATACAGTTTCACTTTTTAAATGACTCAACAAGTTCGCCGACGAGCTAAAATTTCAAACTCTGGTATCTTTTGCAAGCCATCCCCATATTTGGTTTCACTCAATACCTCACGGTTTTTGACATATTTTTTAATTTCGATTTTCTTATGGTGTTATACACTCGAACAAAAATGATCTTGCATACAGGCCAGGTGTGCTATTTATAATACACAAGTATTTTATGGGTCCGACGACGACCCAATACTGTAATGGAATGTCTTCAATGCGATAATTACAGTCAAGCAGAGTCGAACGTATTGGTACTTGGATGGGTGACCATGCTAGGGAAAACCATCGTATAGGGCTCGTAAAGCCGGCAGCGAATGAGCACGAGGTATAATGTAGATATGCCGTCTTTCGGAGAAGACGTAAAACCGAGGTCCCGAGTCCATGGATGTTGGGCTCGTTAAAGAACGCTACCACTGGTTGGAACACCAGTGGATTCGCCAAAATTTCCGATTAGGGGTAGAGCGCTCCCGGCGTCTGTGATTAGCATCAGTCGCAGAAATAGACCGACGCTAAATAACAGAATAAAAAAAATATTTTATCTGATGGCATGTCATAATGACAACGTTATGTCACTCAATTTTGATGACATAAGGAAGCTCATTATGGGACTAAGTACCATAATGAATTCATTATGGGACTAAGTACCATAATGAATTTCATTATGGTACTAAGTACCATAATGAAATTCTATAAGGAAAACATGTAATGGTTTGATCAAAAAAGTTTATTCAAAATGCATAACTATGTACAAAACTATTTATTATAAATGGTGAAAGAACAATTACTACAATTTGTAATATTAATTCCAATGGATTCTACAGTTTTTACATCAGTAGTTGATGATTGTTGGCAAACTTGTAATCCTGTTTGGTTGTTTGCACCAAAAATTGCCATCAGATAAAATTTTGTATGTAATACGAATCATAAACAATCATTATGGCACACGCCGTGTTATCGTTATAACATTCACGACTTGTACCATAATGATCGTCTTTATGATCCTTATTACATAAATAACTATTATGTCATACTAGTTCAATATTGTGTTATTGCTTAGTTACCAACTATCTAATGTCGTACTTTATGGCCCGCGCGGGCATAAAGAGAAATAATTTTTTGTTCAACTCATTTAATAACCCTGTCGTAAGCTTCTTTAGACTTTTTTGGCAAAAGATTCACAGTTGCTTTCTTTGCTTTTCCAAAAATTTCGTCAGGAATTCCAAAATCTTCGTTAATTTTGACTTCTAACTTTGACACGTATGAAATTTATTGTGATATTATGACATTTACGTTTGTCAACATTCACCTATTAATTTAAACCGGATTTCTTAGAACACTGATTTGTATTGAGATTGGATTGCAATAACGAACTATTTTTTATTTTTTTTAATGTATGACATAATAGTTATTTATGTACCAAGGGTATAAATAGATGTTTATGCCCTGAGGGCGACGTCTTACGAAGCCGAGTGCCTCTGGCCCGATGGTATACAGTCGAGTTGCTCGAGGGTATACACATCTGTTTATACCTGCGGTACATACAAACTTTTATGTCATACTAGTTCGTTATTGCAATCCAATCTCAATACAAATCAGTGTTTTAAAAAATCCGGTTTGAATTAATAGGTGAATGTTGACATACGTAAATGTCATAATATCACAATAAATTTTATATGTGTCAAAGTTAGAAGTCAAAATGAACGAAGATTTTGGAATTCCTGACGAAATTATTGAAAAAGCAAAGAAAGTAACTGTAAATCTGTTGCCAAAAAAGTCTAAAGAAGCTTACGACATGGTTATTAAATAAGTTGAACAAAAAATTATTTCTTTTTATGCCCGCGCGGACGATAAAGTGAACTTGGTAACTAAGCAATAAAAACACAATAATGAACTAGTATGACATGAAAGTTTGTATGTACCGCAGTATCAAACAGATGTGTATACCCTCAGGCGACTCACAAACCCTCGGGCCAGAGGCCCTCTGCTTCTTGAAACGTCGCCCTCAGGGCATAAACATCTATTTATACCCTTGGTACATAAATAACTATTATGGGTCGGTGTGACGAATGCTATAACAAGTTTGGAAAGCATGGTAAAGTGGTAGATGGCAGAATAAAGATGACTGCACTGGTGAAAACTGTCTATATTTTATTACTATACTGTATATTGTCACCGGTCCTTGACAAGTGTGCAAAAAAAATTCAAATTAATTTCAGCGCTTGAAGTAGGGGAAAATGAGCACTTTAAATTTGACTACTATATTAGGTTTGTTCCAACTTGTTCCAATCCCTCGCAGAAGGTACCTACAGTTTGTATTCATACCGTCCAAAGCAGTCCCAAGAATGATACTACAATCAGTTGGAACGTGAAACAAATAAGCACAGCACACACAACGATACCAAAAACGGTTTTATCACCAGTTGAAACAAATCTATTGTATTGTCAGCTCCTTGAGAAGTGTGCAAAGTTTGAATTGAAACAAATTCTACGCTGCTCTCCGTGTTAATGATCCGAATTTTAATTATGTTCAACTCGAGGTGGAGACCATGTGTATCTATGTGTATATATGGTAGAGACAACCAACCGACTAAAAATTTCAATGGTAATTGTATCACAACATTCCTAATGGGATAGATATGAAAATTATACATTTTTTGGCGCAATGAACAAATCAAACAACAAATGAAATGTCATACAAGATAGACAGCCAGCTTCATTGCTTAACATATTCTTTTATTTTTTCGCTGTGTATCCACAGTATAGAAACGAACCAGAGTATGTTATCTCGTGACGTTACACTGCCGAGCTCTCTGTGACCTTCAACGTCGTTCGGATGAGTACCTCATCCGGCGGCCAGTGCTATGCTGCGATCCAACCAAAGTGCCAGCGGTGAATTTGCGAATAAAATTATTTATTACAGCTTACCATTGAAAAGAAAAAAAAGGGTAGTGTGTGTGTAGTTCGTGGATGTAACAATAAATACTATAATTGGAATGGAAAATTTCACCGTTTTCCAAAGGATTCAGAAAGGTGAGAAACTGTTAGTATAATACTTTATTATTTGATCTTCATATTACATTCATGACCCTAGTTTCATGCATTGATTTAATTTGTTGTTTTTGTTTCAAAGCTAAAGTTTGGCTCGAAGCATGCGATAGGCCTGACTTGATGCCAAAACTATAATCTCTCTACAATAGTAGTCATCGTTTATGTGGTGCTCATTTTGAACCAGACATGATTATGCAACCTCAAGAAAGAAAACTTCCTTTGAAAAAGGCTATTCCAACAATATTTCTTTCATCAAATACTGCAATGCCCAAAGACTTTCAGACAAATGATTTATTGGAAAAGAATTTTGTTCGCTACTTTTGTGATTATTTAATTAAAAAATGTTCGGAAATTCATACATGCAGCGTATGTGAGACGTATTCACAAGAGTATCAGAATTTAGACGATTTGTCTTTAAACTGTTACCATAGAAACATTATTTCAAATGACTTTTGAGAAAGTTGCTACGGAAATAGTACATTGTTTACCTCGTAGGAAAAGCCACATTCCTGGACTCTGTGTTGCTCACAGTCGTCCAGGAATGTTAAGCTTTTCC
>CAJUYI010008138.1:0-11283 GCA_910591695.1 Galerucella pusilla
TCTATTTCCCTTTCTTCGTCTCCTTTATTTGTGATAGTGAATCCCAAATATTCGATTTGTTTAACCTTTTCTATTCTGTAGCTATTATTTCCATCATAATATCCGTTTCCTCATTGCCCTTCATTACCATGTATTTTGTTTTTTCCTCGTTGATCAATAGACCATGTTCTCTTGCATTCTGTTCCAGTAGCTTAAATACTCTTAGAACCTCTTTCCTGGATCTTGCCATGAGTACTATGTGGTCCGCATATGCTAGACATTGATGCTTATTCCCATAAATTAAACCTCTGGTTTTTATTCCACTTTCTCTGAGTATGATCTCTTGAACTAGGTTGAAGAGGGTTGTGGATAATGGGTCTCCTTGTCTCAGACCTTTCTCTATCTTGAGTTGGTTAGAGGTACTACCCTCCAAAGTTACTTCGCTCTCGGTTTTCCGGATGGTCATTTCCACTAGCCTTCTCAATTTTACTGGTATATTTAACTTCCTCATTGCCTCATAAATTTTTTTCTTTTTGATAGTGTCATAGGCCTGTTTGTAATCGATAAATAGCATTTATGAAGACTTAGATTTTGTTCGTAAGCATTCTCCTGAAGTTGTTTCATAATGAAAATTTGGTCTATTGTCGATCTACCTGCTTTAAAACCTCCTTGGTATTCTCCTACATTTTCTCTGTGGTATTTGTCTAAACGGTTTTTAAGTATTTTTGCCAGAACTTTGTATACTACATCTAAAAGTGCTATTCCGCGGTAGTTATTGCATTCTTCATTGGGACCTTTTTTGTGGATTGGTATTATTAATGCTTTTTTCCAAGTTTCAGGTATCTTTTCTTCTCTCCAAATTTGTTTCAATAACTGACATATTCTCTCAGTTAACTGTTCGCCTCCATATTTTAAGATCTCTATTGGTATATTGTTGTTTCCTGCACTCTTGTTATTTTTTATATGTTTCAAGCATTCTATCACCTCCTCTTTCTTTGGGACCGTTATAGCTAGGTCTTCCTCTTCACAATCTTCTTCCTCCGATTCGTTATCATTTATGTTATGAAAACAGTTTAGTAACTTTAAAACATAGAGAAAAATAGTATCAATGTGGCCACCTAACAGCCCAGAATTAAATCCGGTTGATTATTCAATTTGGGGAATTTTCGAACAAAATTTGTATGAGGGACAACAATTTTAAACAATCGAGCAGCTCAAAGAAAGAATGCAGTTTGTTTGGCAGAATTTTGAACAGGGTGCAATAAATGGGGCTATCAATTTATGGCGCAGACGACTTCAAGAAGTGGTAAACAATAATGGTGGCCACATTCATAATATTTTTTTTTTTTTTAGTTTTAAAGTAACTAAACTGTTTTCATAAATGTGTTATTTGTTAAAATGTTATTTAATAAAAAAAATGGTATTTCGCGAATCCGGTAATTTCGGAAAATTTCCTTTTTACTGAAGTGTTCTGGAGAGTTTATCTACCGAAAAATCATATTAGTACAATTTTAGCTAAAACAGTTTTTATTTGCAACGAGCTATAAATGCACTGTTATATAATTTTTTTTATAAGCCCGACCCTGTACATTATTTTTGCTTCCAAATTTACAGACATGTTGAGGACATGTTAGGTTATTAGCCCTGCAAAAAGGAAATAAATCGCCCAAAAAGCAAAAAAAATATTTTCAATTAAAAAATGTAGGTACTCCTTTATTCGGCCCACAGTGTACCTATATCTTTTGCTCGTATTATACCTGTATATATACTACTTTGCAATGTTATTTTTAAGTACACAAAAGTGCTTGACTCGCTTAAACACTGCATGAAATAAAATTATCACTTTTCACTTACTAAGTCGTAGAACAGCATTTTCTAGAATAGAATAAGTTCTACTTGTCTCCCAGGAGGTGCTGCAAGGTATTTATTTTTAAGTTACAGAAGACAACAGTCTACAAAAAGCAAAATCTCGTTCGCTAGAAGCAACAAACGTTGGGATGTGGTCGGAAGAAATAGAATACGTAGAGCTCGATAAAACCGACAGAGGTCTAGGTTTCTCCATATTAGATTACCAAGACCCGTTGAATTTGGATTTTACGGTAATCGTTGTGAGAAGTTTGATTCCGAACGGAGCTGCAGAAAACAGCGGAAGAATCATTCCCGGCGATAGACTGATCAGCGTGAACGGCTCAAATATCAAAAACGCTTCGCTAGATCAAGCGGCGTGGGCTCTTAAGAGTGCGCCGCTCGGTGTAGTGAGGTTAGGAATTTCCAAACCTTTACCTACCATATTTTTTAAGATTATTTATATGTTCGATATGAAAAAATAACGATTATAGTTTTCGGTTTGGGAAAAACGGACGTTCTGTAATAGGTACATTATTTTTAATTTTTCTTCCGAGAGGTAAAAGATAGTCAGTTACGCCACTATGTCTAGTGACCAAGGATATCAGAGTTTGAAAATTCTCCCATTGCCAAGCAACATTTTTTATTCACAATGATACTGGTATCAAAGTAACTAATTTTTATTTATATGATCCTACTAATAATTTAATATTGAATAAGAATGTATAGAATGATCTATTAAAAAACCTATCAATATTTGCATATGAAAATAAGTTAACAAAACTCATGGATTTCGCTCTTATGCAACACACAATACTTTTAATTATGCAACACAATTAACAATGAAGCGTATATAAAGTTGCATATACACTGTTATTTATAAGATGCGACATAAGGATTCTTGTACAAAACTGTCAAACGCGAGCTAACTTTTTTACCAAATAACGTTCATAAAAAATAATAACAGATTTGGAAAGGTCGTTTAAAATAAGTTCAAATGCACTTTTAATTTTCCTAAATTCGTTCTGGCTTAATAAAAAAATGGATATATTTAAAAAAGTCGAACTCTATTTTCATACCACTTTCCAATGATCTTAATCGATTAGGTGATGGCTTACATGGTAGTGCACGGTATTATTAAAAAGTATAGCGGTTCGCTTCGCCGCTGAGATGAATTTTTTCTCTTTTTAGTTTTTTTTTTTTAATTTTTAAACAAATAACTTTGCTTTACTTCAAATTAAATGTTTGTTAGACAAAAATTGTGAAAAAAAACTAAAAACAAACAAAAAAAATTTCATCTCAGCGGCGAAGCGAACCGCCATACTCCAGGTTTAACTTTTAAATAATACCATGTTAGCCATCACCTAATCGATTAAGATCATCCGAAAGTGGTATGAAAATAAAGTTCGACTTTTTTAAATATAACTATCCATTTTTTTATTAAACCAGAGCGAATTTAAGACAATTAAAAGTGCATTTGAACTTATTTTTCAACGACCTTTTCATATCTGTTATTATTTTTTATGAAAGCTATTTGGTAAAAAAGTAAGCTGGCGTTTACTTCACATCTTATAAATAACACAGTGTATGTCACCGTCATGCTTTCCATCGTACAATAAAAATTGTTTTAAGGTTCTCTTTTTCTAATTGATACAATTGACGTTTTCTCAAAAAAATTTTCTTAATTATGCTATATTTATATTTTCAAGTTACAGACGGCGTGAGTCTACAAAAAATAAAATCTCGCTCACTAGAAGTAACCAACGTAGTGCTATGGTCGGAAGAAATAGAATATCTGCAATTGAACAAAACCAACAAAGGTTTAGGTTTCTCCATATTAGATTACCAGGATCCGCTCGATCCTAAACGTACAGTTATACTAGTCAGAAGTCTTGTACCGCACGGAGCTGCCGAACAAAACGGAAAATTAAAACCGGGAGATAGACTTATTACCGTTAATGGAATTTTAATAAAAACCTTTACTTTAGATCGAGCGGTACAAGTATTAAAAAGTGTACCGCAAGGAGTTGTAACATTGGGTGTTTCTAAGCCGTTGCCAAGTAGAAGAAACAGCGACGCTGTCAATGGTTTGAGTGTGGACACTTGACAGAGGAAAGTGGATTGAAAAATGGACTTTTCAACTTTTTGACAGAAGCGGAGAAAAAAATGTGAAGTTCAGAATTTTACTGTATAGGTTGGCTGAACGAAAACAAAACATGGTTTAAGTAAAAATTTGGAAAAAAAGAATTTTAATAAATGGAGCTATTTGCGTGTTTTTTTTCTTTATTTCGGAATTTAAAAAAAATTCTTATCTATATTGTAAATAGTACTCTCCACCCCCTCCCCCCACTAGCGTGGCCTCTAGTTTTTTTCCTTTGTTATTTATCGCCGGTCCATTTCTGCGACTGAAGCTAATCACCGACGCCGAGAGTAACCCTTTTATTTATTACTCTATGGAGTAACCCCTAACCAGAAATTTAGCCCGAACCCACTCAAGTCATGGCCATGGACACGGGACGTTCCACTAACATTTCTCCTGGTTAAAGGTCATTGTGCATGGAATAAAAATAAACGAAACAGCAGACAATTTGGAGAAACAATCAAAATTTTCAGATAAACTTGCGTGGATAGAAATCGGCCCACTGTAAACTTTTGACTTTAACTATACATATTTTATCAATTATCTATCAGATCAAACAAAAGGAGTATGCTGTTGGAAAGACAATTTAATATGCTTTAATGTGAGCATAAATTTATCAAGAAGGCTTACCGTATAAGCGTAGTAGCCGGTAAACAAATGAAACGTGTTTATATGGTGATTGTAACGAAAATAACAAATCTGTGAAATATTACAATTATTGAGTTTGTTACTGGAATTTGCTTATTATTCGTCTTTCATAATCTCAATAGTGTTCAAGTGTGTTAGTTTTATGCATACTACACCACAAAAAGATGCCCAAGCTATTGCTTCAATCGAAATTGAACTTGGTCAGCGAGCTATTGCTAGACAATTGGATATGACCCGCGCAGCGGTTCGAAGAGTGTGCCATCGTTATGAGGAGACTAGATCTTTTCATAGGCGACCTGGAACAGGCAGACCGCTCGTGATAGCCGCTTTATTGTGTCAACATTAAGAAATCGTCACCTTAATGCCGTTTAAGTGCAACGACAACTCCAGGAGGTTAGTGGAGTGGCTATTGACCTGTAAAACACCTGCGATTGGTCCAAAACTCACTCCAGCTCATCGGCAAGCATGCTTGAGTTTTGCACGGGATCATATGAATTGGATGTTGGGACAATATGGAGATCTGTTCTGTTCTCATATGAGCCCAGAATATGCCTCCATGGTAGCGACCGAAGAAGGAAAGTGTACCGAAGACCAAGAGAGTGATTTGCAGATTGCTGCTTGGAAAAGCGAAGTGCGTATTGAGGTGGTTCCTG
This sequence comes from Galerucella pusilla, assembly GCA_910591695.1. Classification (NCBI taxonomy): domain Eukaryota; kingdom Metazoa; phylum Arthropoda; class Insecta; order Coleoptera; family Chrysomelidae; genus Galerucella; species Galerucella pusilla. The sequence continues at coordinate 5,266 of CAJUYI010008138.1, forward strand.
TATGATCTGGGGTGCAATTTCTATAGGAGCACAAACCGACCCTGTGATCATTCGTAGGAACAACCGTGTTCATGGAAGACGAGTTTCAACGGCTACTAGGTATGTCGAGGAGATTTCAGCAATTCATGTGGTACCTTACATCGACTTCATTGGAGACGAATTTACCTTTATGCTTGACAATGTACGGCGGCACACCGCAAGATTACATTACAGAAGTCGGTTTTCAAGTTATGGAGTCCTGACCTAAATCCGATAAAACATTTATGGGATGAGCTAAAACGAAGAATTCGAACTAGACTTTATACCTCAAACTCGCTACCAGAGCTTATTGTCGCAGTAGAAAAAGAGTGGCTAACATCACACAAGAAACAATAGCAAACTTGATTAGGTCCATGACTAATCGTATGAGAAATATTATTAGGGCAAAAGGAGGTTATACCAATGATTAAAAAATTAAGTGTTGAGTTTTAAATTGTAAGTCAGAATAAGTTTTCATAAATGCATACTCACATTAAATCATATTAAATTGTCTTTCAAACAATATATTAATTTTTTTGATCTGATGAATAATTGAAAACATATATATTGTTGAAGTAAAAAGTTTACAGTGGGCCGATTTCTATGCACGCAAGTGTAATAATGAAGGAAAATGCAGTTACTGAAACTCAATCATGGTAGATTCCCTGTATTCTTATACAAATGTGGTCATATACCTTCTCTCTCTGCGATAATTCTTCATCTTTCTGATAAAAGTATGAAGCAAATAGAATTCCCCAATGCCAACTCACTATTTCACACACACACACACAGAAAATTATGGCTTGTTTTCGTTAGTCACTCTGTATATAAGGTAGCTAAATTTTTAATAAGTAATTTTGGTATAGTTTCCATTAACACACTAATAAAAGTGATTTAAATGCCTTAAGAATTTACGGGAAATACTCTACCTGACAAAAAAATGGTACAACAAAATTTTCATGACTTTAAACTGCTGTCAAACAAATATTAAAAACGCAGCTTCACAAACTTTTATTTTCATAAAACCATAATTATTGTCTCCTAATTACAACCTGCCTTTGTGTATGTTACTTGTTACTTCCCCGTATTAAACCGTGAAGATTATTTTGGCAATAATTTTTTACACGATTTGCTTAAATTTTCCCTTTTTAATACCCCTGGACTTTTTAGTCCTATTCATTTCAGAAATCGATTTAAGCTTTATATAATCGTTAAAATTATCAAAAATCTAGCATAAATAAAATTTTTCTTGGTCACAAAAGATACTGGCGTAATTGCAAATGTTTACCAAATAATAGCTTTGCTAATATACTTTCATTTATTTCATACACGAAAAAAATTTTGTACCTATTCAATTGTCAGTAATCGATTGAAACCTAATCAATATATTTTTAACACGTTAGCTGCTGCTCACTAATAATGGAACCGTATGTAAGATCTTGAGAACTGAAGGTATTAAAAGTTATTATAAATTTGGTGGGGTATCTAAGAGAAAACTTTTTAAATGTGGTCATATACAGGGTGTTGAAAACATTTATTCAAATTTTGTCTGCGCTTTGTTTAATAAATATAAAAAATCTATATTGTAATCGATTTTGAACAAAATGCATGAAAAATGTAATCAAAATATACAAATAGGGAACAAAAATAATGTGAATATTTTTAAAATAAAAGATATACAGTGTGTACCTTTAAAAAAACTTCTCTACATTCATAATCGGCGGCAGTGAGCGTGTTAAAATTTGTAACTTTATTCTAAATTCCGATTTATTAAAACCGTAGTATACCATAGTACAATCATAGATGAAAGTGCTTATATATAGGTCCAATATATATTTCGAACATAATCACTCGAAACCCTATAAATTTTACATTTTTAAAATTCGTTAGGTCGGCACAATAAATATCTGATCGTAAACATTGAATTGTATACACAATAGGATTAAATTTCATGTTTCACCATCTTTTAGATCGACACACGACACTGTCAAATCTCTTTTACCGTGTTTTGATACAAAAACCGTTGATGGTATTTAAAAAAAGTCGATTTTACTGCTAAGAAATTGGATAATCGCTTAGGGCTTAGAGATGGGATACGATACTACTTTGCCAACACAGCTTCTATACCTGCTCCAATATTAAGAAAATTCCGAAGCATTTTACACATTATCATATCAAATCAAGTCGATTTTACTTTGGATATTATCGATATTATAGTTCAACAAACTGACTATGAACTATGATGGTGGAGTGAAAGATCCCATGTCGTCATACTTTTTCTTCACATCCTTGAAAAGTTTCCCTATTTTTGTATTGCTTTTATTATTACCAGTGACCGAAGAGATGGCGAAATGTTGCTTGGGACACCGTCCATAAATTTCAATAAGTCTGGTAACTCCTTTGAAGTTGTTGAAATGTACCGCGTTTTTTGTCATCGGTCATAAATCATGCAGATAACAGCAAAAATGTTTTATACGGGGGTCAATCGGCACCGTGATCAATATGTTTACTCGGTAGTATGTCTACGAGGGACAGGCGTTAAATATTGATCATATTTAATATTTATGAATATTCATTTCTTTGTAAATGAAACCAACTGTTTTCAGATGACTTCACAATATATTAAAAAAATGGTAAAAAAACTCACACATCACAATATACATTTACATATTTAACATAGTTTGAATATTTACAAATTTTTTTAAAATTTTCAATTTTGGATACTCTTTATTTATACATTGAGATTTCACTTGTCTGTTTGCAAATTTTAGTGTGTAGTAGATTCGAACTCTTGTATACAATGAAAGTAAATATTCTTTTGGAAAATTGCTACATGGGTGGGTAAATCCTACATTTGAATATTCTTTCAAAAATATGTTTTCTACACCATCTTATATACAATAATTGTTAAAATTGGAAACAAATATATCCTCTAAACGTATCAGGTACTGAAAAATCATTTGGAGGGACTGTTAAACCACCAAATATATTTTTACTATTGTTGTAAGTCTCTTTCTGATACTGAACAATATTGAGAACAAACATCACAAGAATGTTGAAAGAGACATCTACGTAAAAAATATCCACCAATATAGACCAGTGCATTTTCTTCCTCTGATATTAGATTCCTATAATCTGTTGACTCTATTTTTATAACTGGTGAAATATTTTCGTAATTTTTTTCCTGGAAACTTTCGATATTTTTGAACGAGTTCTCCAATAAAACCTAAAGCCTCCTTCCACTGCTGACACCTGTGAAATATAATTCGGACATTATATATAAAATAGTATCAAAGTCAAATTATACGTTACGACTCCCAAACATTTTATCCTCTAGGTACCTAGGTATAATTAAAATATTTTTATGATACATGACCTTAAAGTTTCTTTGGGGCATCGAAAAAATGAAATATTTCCACGAATACTGGTACCACAACAGTCAACAGAGCAATAAGATTGGTGAGAAGCCATTATTACAGTACTTAATGCTCAAAAAACTAGGTTCAAATAAAACGTTTATTTCGCACACTCAGTAGAACTCGTATCGACACTGCGAACTATTCAATTGGAGACACTCTGTTAAACTAGCTAGCCCACCCGGTGGGCACTCGTTGCAAACCGGCAGGGCAAGGGATGCGCGAGGACAGGAGGGGACGATTTTAGGTTCCGGCGAGAGTAAGCAGACTTATTGAAATTTATGGACGGTGCTTGGGAGATATATGTATCAAGTTGATTACAAACAGCCTACAAACCTTTATTTCTTCTGGTGGTAACATCCATCAAAATATATGCTGATAATATCGAACATCCCCATTTCCCGAGGAAGACTTCTTCCAAAAATTCAAAAATACGGGTATTTTACCTACTTGACTATGCGAACCATACCCACTTCCCATAGAGAATCTCTCTACCCAAAAATTCTAAATGAAAGAACTTTGTGTCAGTGGTGGAGATAGTTTTTGTATCAGCTGGCTTAAGGACACATGGTAAATGAGATAGACAAAATTTAATTATAAGTAATCAAATCTGGTAGCACAATAACACTACAACTTTCTGCTTGGCCATAAATTATTGTTCCCGTTGCTTCCATTTAAGATTAACGGAAAATTATTTATTAGACGCGATCTTTCGTTTTTAGATATTAACAGACTGGAAAAAATTTATTTATTCACCACTACGATCAATCATTTAACATGAGAAACGATTTCAATGGACCGTTGTAACAGAAGATATCTTGTGTTTGCAGTGACCGTTGTCCACCTATAGCTTTTAGAAGAACTATAATAGAAGCTAACTGTATTAAAAAGGGGAAACTGTAACTTGGTACTTTTATAGGTGTAGGTAGGCACAGCTGTTCAAGCTCTAAGTTACAGTTTTCTTTTAAAATTACAGTTGGTCTCTATTATTTCCTACATAAACCTATAGGTGGACTACGGTCGCCACAAGTACAATATGTCTTCCGTTAAAACGGTCTGTTACTATGTTAGATTTCAGATAATTTTGAAAATAACCAGGTACTCAGTAGGGTTGTGAATAATTTGCCATTGCGTTCTCAAATCTTTATTAAAACATTTTTATTGTTGTGATTTTATAGTTTTAACGTTTTGTCAAATTCATAAATACGTTGCAGATTTAAAATGATGGTAAATATTCTACACGTTTTCAGGGTAGTAGAATGAATTGGATCTTATATTTTTAAGATCCTAAACTTCCTATAATGCTACCACAACTTCCAAAAAGTTTAGGCTTTGTTAATCCATCCTAGTAGTTTTGGACAAATATCTTCAACACTTTGTACACTTTACTTGATCTAGAAATACTGGAATGAATATTAAACTACTTTATTTGCTAATATCAAAATTCTTACACAAAATGAATGAAACACTAAACAAAACTGTAGATAGAATATACCTGATACCTACAACATAAATCCCAAAACACGTCATAGCTGTAGTGATATCTGTACTATGTTGCCAAACCGTTTAAATAGAATGAGAATTTGGTAAATGTCAAATATTCATCATTTTAATTTTGCTGCATTGTGAATGACAGAGATGTATGTATGTATATGTTTTGGGGTGACATTCACTGAGACCTAAAAGATCTATTGTCCCCCCTTACTTCTACTCAGTTTCTGAGGACAGTCTCAGAAACTTGTAGTTCCGTTAGTCCTATTTCCCGGAGGAATTTTAGGATGTCTGCATGCTTCAACGTAGGTACCTAAATGATCCTTTTCTATCCAGTAATCTCCCAGGTGCTATGCTCTAGGATTCTGAAGTGCTGTGCAGTTGGAAAATATGTGGATGGAGGTTTCTTCTTCCACTCCACAAAATCTGCATTCTTCTTCCCCCACTATTTTGAGCTTTTTCAGGTGCCCATTCAGGCGAAAATGTCCCGTTAGGATCCCTGTTAAAAATCTTAGCGCAGTTTTACTTTGACTTATGCATTCATTTGATCTCAACAGGTTGTAGTCACCCAAAAGAGAATTTTTTGATTGTATAAGCCCTACTAGATATTTCCAATGGTCAGATCTTCTCTTTTTCTCGGCTTTACCTATTTCTCTCAATATTAGATTGGGGCTGATTCCGCAAAAGGGTTCAGGCCCCCAGAAAGGTATTTCAGTCCCCCTCTTTGCTTGTTCATTTGCTATTTCATTTCCTTCTATTCCAGTGTGTACTGGAATCCATAGTAAGGTGACTGTATTGTTCTCGCCTAGTTCCTTGAGTTTGACTAGGCATTCCCACACCATTTTGGAACTTTTTCCCAAGCTTTCAGAGTATTTGGTTCTTGGCGCGAACACTCCTATCTCAGTTCCTTCTATTGCTTTTGAGCCGTCTGTACCATTGAATGGTGTTTAAAAACCATAAACTGCCTTTTAAACTGAAGTGTTTAAGCCACACTCGAATTAATTTAAATATTTCCCTTTAGCTCCTTAAACCGACTCTGTATACCCAATATTCAAAGTTCTCCCTGCCCAGTAGCAAACTCATAAGAAAACAG
>CAJUYI010008139.1:0-11283 GCA_910591695.1 Galerucella pusilla
AAAAAAGAATGAATAATATACCACAAGGAACATACAGAAGATAATATGAAGTTTTTTACAGATTAATAGAAAATCTGTCTTACTCAAATTAAAAAAGAAACTTTTGGAATTAGATATTTTCTCCCTGCCAACAAACATCCTTCCTTCCCATATATAAAAATTAAGTATCTGCGTCACGACAAAAATATCTGTGCCTGAAAATGCCCATCTAAATTACAAGAACTATCGCGCAACTTCGGCTACGTAATACACCCTCCTTAAAGTTTACATACAAAGGTTGTACCTATCAGTTGAACCCTAATGAAATCAGCACTATTTGTAACCAAACGGAGTTAGAAACGATTGAGCACTTACTTTTTGATTGTCCAATATATTGTTGTATGAAACAATCCACCTTACCACCGTAAATTACCTAGCTTCATAGTACCGCACGGCCCTGGGTTGTAAGTAAAAGTCGGTAAATAATTTCCGGTTCGAGGCCATTTTCGTCACAAATTTTTTTCCAAAACTGCACCACAGTAAATTCGCCGACTGCAACTGAAATTATCCGATGTCATACGAGTGCCGTGCTTTCAGTGTTGAGTTCAATTCAATTTATCGTGCAATCTGTTACAGAAATGATTCACCTATAAAAGCCGCTGTAATTACGGATTTTCTCAGAAATTTAATGTCAATAAAATACATTCACCAACCAAATCCGTTAGACAAGAACATTCAACAGGAATTACACAAATCTCAAGACTACTAGCGAACAAATAAAATGTATTTGGAATTTGTCTCATGTGGGAATTCCAGGAAACTAATGTACGGATGAATTTGCCAGAGAAGTAATTAGTTCACAAAGTCCATTCAAGTGCATGTGCACTGTCAAACGCCAAGGCGCCAGAGTTAATTTCTCGACTGGGATTGGGTACACACAAACAGAAATGGCTCCAATGGAAATTAGGCTGTAGCACAAGGATCCTGAGCTAGCCACTGTGACATCAATCATCACTTATGGAAGGAACCATTGCGTGGAGTGGAGGTATTAGCCCATTGATGACGAGAGACATATTCTCCAGAATTTGAAGACTAGCCCGCAAATGCATAACATAAAAATTGGAAACATGTTCAACGGCGCACATTGAAGTGGTTACTACTATTCCTGCGTTCCTTATTACTGATATGGAATGAGAAAAAATACAAAAATTGTTTTATTTGTTTTCGTATAGAACTTATAGCTCAAGCAACTCGTTTTTTGCCTGCATGACAGTAAGTGATCAGTGTCAGTGCTATTGCTGTTTGCATTTCGTTACCTGTACGTAATAATATAAGAAAAATGGTTCATTTAACAGAAATGCACAAAAAAAACATTCTACAAATGATTAGTTCTGGAGATAACACATGGACACAAAGGGATTCCACAAAAAATCTCCAAATTTTCCGCCTGTACTGTACTGCACTAGAATGTTGACTGTGGTTCTTGTAACGTAAGTTGTCCTAAAACAGCTTCCATAGTCTCGTTGTTAACTACTGTTTGTGGAATTTGTATTGGTATTTTTTTTGGCAACTTATCGTTTTTCAAAGTTATTTTGCATTAATTCAGTAACGTACTTATGAGTGGCAGTTCTACCGGGATGAGCAGCATTAAACTGTCTAGCTGTGGCTCTTGCAGATTTACGTATTATACATTTTTGTAATCCTTTTGTGGAGTAGAATCCAACAATGCAATAATATATAGGGTGTTCCTCTAAGAAATTGAAAGGGATGACCATAGGGGAGAGGGTGTTGGAGTGATAACGTATATATGATTATTATATGAGTATTTTTCAGTAGCAACAGAATCCATGATATTAAATATTTCCGACAAATTCACCAACTTGAGATCCGTTGAAATACCTGATCCAGCACGGTTTACTTCTTTCAAAGACAAGGGACACGAAACATTTTTTTAAATTTATTATTCATTTGAATATTATGTTTTAGTGAACTATACAGTAAGCGAGGTAGATAATCAATCAGAAGACATGCAATTTCAAAAGTGACAGTTTTCACTAGATTTATTCCTTGTTTAGACGTTAAATGAATAACATCATCAAGCTGGAAGCAAGAGTAGCTCATGATGGAATTTATAATTTGAGGGATACTAAATACTACTTAGTATAAAATATGAGTTGTGAATGGATTAATGCAAAGTGTTCATTTTATCTGCGTCATTTCCTTGCGATACAAACATTTGTATTTCTTTCATTTGTACTCATTTCGATGACGGAAAATTCACTCAATAATCACAACTAGGGTATTTTCATATTGTTTCAATAAAAGAACAGTTTGATGAATCACTGACGTTTTTAATTCACGTCTTCTGGACAAGATGAAGCACACTTTCTAAAAATACTCCTTCTTTGATGTGAACGATCTGTTCAAGGGAAATCCCCTTTCAATTTGGAGTTTGCTCAGGTGAAGAAGTCTCTTTAGTAAGAGAGGTTCCAGTTATGTCAGTAAATGAAAAGATGTTTCAAACCAACACGTTTCCCATTTGATTTCTGTTCTTCCGATCTCTCTCGTTTCCCGAAAGATATTTTGGACTAACTCTATTCTTAAAGGCCTCACCAAAGGAATGCTTTGTATTTTTCTTGATTTCTTTTCAATTTTACCAGATGGTATGTCTGTTGAAAGAATAATTGGTAGATTCGATTGTCAATTTCCTCAAGCTCAGCTTGTATCTAAGTAAAATGAAACCGACGATCTATTTAATATAGTTCAAGCATGTTCTGATACGTCCACGATAAAACCACTTGCAAAAAATTTAAATTGATGCCGCAGAGTTTCCATAGTAACAATACAACCTTTCTTTGGTTTCGCCAATGTTTTGAAATTCACGAGGTTGTCTGCTCCCAATAGCTAACAAACACTAGATAGGCAAACCAAGAGCATTCTACTGAAATTGATTCAAAAGATGTTTATTAGGAAATTCCCCCAAACCTTAGAGTTATTCAAATATGAATCGTTATCCGAATTGAAATTTAGAACACATTGATTGATTGTGAAGATAAATGGGTCCTCCGTTAGGAGCAGTCATCTGTTGATACACTAATGGCTTCAAATTACCCTCAGGCTCTTGTGCAGGTGTATACGGGTACAGACCTAGGACAGAAGTTTCAACCTCTCTACGATCCTATGCAACCGTATTTCAGGCGGACACACACATAGAACAATAAAAATTTTCTCGGACATCCAAGCTACTTTGAAAGCACTTAGCTCCTACCGTGTAAGGTCGGAATTGGTATTGGACCGCCAAAAAATGACTCGCCTCAATAACAGGTCTATATCCTTGGCCACTCGGGCAAGGATGACAATGAGAAGGCAGACTCTCTTGCAAGGGAGGGTTCCGCTCTTGTCTCCTACAATTGGCATCACAATTAGTTCTGCTGAGCAAACATTAATAACTGGTTAGCAAGAAGAGCTTCAGACTTCTGGAATATACCAGGATTGGTTTATTGTAAAGCTTTTATACCTCCTTCGAAATATATATCCAAACAAATGTTCGGCTATATAGCAGGCATGATCTACGGCGTCTAACAGGTCACTGTCATCTGCATCATCATATACTGATACTTGGAATGTCGAAAGTTCCGACTTGACGTCTTTGTCTGGAAGATGATGAAATAACAGAGCATATAATTTGTGCTTGCTTCGCCGCGGCTCGAATTAGGTAGGTATCTGATGTTTGGCAGGGTCTCTCTGTTTTCGGACCTGGAATATCATTCACCAAACAAACTAATCGGCTCCGTTAAGAATCTGAATTTGTTAGGAAATCTGATTGAGTATAAGCCATAATGAACTTTTACGAGTCGCAGTGGAGAGCCTTATAGATCCACTCACCTATAGTTGTAGTTTATTAAACTTAAATTCAATGGTGTGATAGTTTAATTGTGTAATTCAGAGGAGAGTTTTCCACTCGCAAACGTGGTTTAGCAGATGATATAAGTATCCACACAAGCAAAAACTAATTAAAACTCGAACAACTTTAATTTTGGGAGCTGCTAATAATATATCTGGTTCACATTCGCTGCGGAAGGATGGAGTTTTAAGTTGAACAGCTGCATTTCGGAAGAAGTAAATTGAACACGATTTTTTGTAATTTTGTGTTTCAGAGAATATTGAAATGAGGTAGTTTATACAGGATGTTAATTTTAAAGCTTACAATGGGCTGTACTTCGTAGACGAAAAGAGATATAAAAAATTCCAAAACCGTTCCTAGGGTGAAGGGGGAACTGAAATGACATGAGAGAACGCTCCCCCATCAACCCCTATGCCTCACCTAAAAGAATTTAAATAGTTATCGAAAATTATAAAGATATCTCATTATTTTTGGCATTTTCTGGGTATTTGGAACATTGTGAATGGGTTACCCACATTTCATGTTCATTTCTTCTACATGCACCTATTTCTCCCATTATTGAAGCAACCTTGAATTACCTACACAATAAAATAACTATGCGAAAGATTTACTTGATATCTTCTTCACCTTTGTTGTTAGGTATTTATTATCAGATGCTCCAGTTGAAAAGCTTTCGCCTTTTTAGCCTGAAAACCTTTTTATTTACGTTTAAATAATGATAGTAATTTTTTATAAACTAAATTTATACCTGATGTGAGGTAATCGTACTTCTGAGCATTGAGTTATAGGTCCATATCGTTGAAGATTTATATTTTGAGGATAATTTAGTCAAGTAAACCAACAAAGCGCCGATTCAGAAAATGAAGTGGTTTTCTCTTCCCTTTGCCATAGGCAATATTATATACTTTCCTTGACTTTTTCGGCAATAAATTTATGGAGGCCACTTCAGCAGCTTCTCTTACTTTTGATAGTGATAGTAGATTTTTAATACAATTCAACACAAAATATCAAAACACTAAAAAATCTATGCACACCAACAATAATGTTCATAAGTTTAAGTCAAAATTATTTTGTTTCAGAAACTTGTTCGATTCATGAATTGTTTCTCAAAACATGGTATATTGAAAAATAGATACACGACACGCACATTCCGAGTCGTTGATGGCTCAATGTAGGTCCCTTCCAGCCGCGGATCCTGGGTTCGAATAAGGTATAAGAAAATTCACTTTTTAAAATTTGTTTCATATGTACCTACAAAACTGAATTGGAAGTATTTTATGGTATACTAATTGGAATTTTGAAAATCGATTGCTTGTAGCAAAACAATGTAATATTATAGCTGAATCAAGGAAGCATCTGACACCAGTGATCAATGGGTATTATCCAGGTCGAGAAATGGGATGGGTACATTATACTACAGTCGTGAATAAATACCTACATTTATAGTGGAAAATCGATTGAAAAAAAAATTATACGGTTCTCTCTGTTGCAAAAAGTTCATTAGAAGTGTTCGTCAATGTGAAATAGACGAGAGATTTTCTGTCTATATAGAATCGCAATGAATTTCTCGCAGGTGACAAATGAATATAGTTTTTTATTTTATTTTCATCGATTTTCCACTGAAAAAAAGTGTTTCCTTTCCGAAATAAAAACGTAACATAAATATCATGATACCGCAATAAAAGCATCTTGAGAACGAGAACAGGACTTACGTTATAGCGTCGAAATTAAAATGTTAATCATGACGATAAAAAAACGACACTTAAATGTTGTAGTTTCGGAACAAAAACGTTTGTTTATGAACAAAACTTCTACTTTGTTATGTTTGGGGACACTTTAGTAACTATAACAGACATAAGCTGTAACAAATCATTTTTTCCGCAAACGTCAAAAAAGTAGACATTATTAACGTCAATTCATGATGTTGAAGTATTATTTCACAGACGCCACTTTTTTGTACGGCCGTGAGCGGACAAAAAAGTACTTTTTTGTACGCTGACGGCCGTACAAAAAAGTAGAATTTTTAACAGGGAAAATAATTATTAGTTGAACTTTTAAACTTTATCAACGATAATAATTATTAATAGCAAAATTACAGTTATTTAAGGTTGCACCGCACATATTTAATGCACCACCTGATTTATTCACTTCCAATTCAAGCGAATTTTGTACAGAGTTGAAAGAGTTCATCGACAAAATTTCCCGTGACTCCTTACTTGTTGTTGCTTCTGTTACATCAACGTCGACATAATTTCGCTCATGAGAAGCTGCATTCAGGTACAGTGAAGAAGAATTCGACATCAAGATTTTTTCTGCAGTTTGTTTTTTATTAGACAAAGAGTCTTCAATATATTCTTCAGCGACAGTGCTCGACCTCCAACCTCCATGCCGTTTCAAACAAGTAATATCAGCTCCTCCATCCACAAGCAAAGTGAGAAATCTTTCATAAGCATGATTATAAAGTCTACTTGACTTAGTTGGAATTAAATCATTCGTAGCTACCTTAGCAACGTCGGGCGGTGTACAGTTGGGTTCTGAATCCGACATAATATAATCTAAAAGAAAATTTCAGTACACTTTACTACAACAAACGAAATTTTGATGCTCAAGTACTTACCAAAAATGCACAGTCTAATTGTTGCTTTAAATCACTTACAATATTTCTGACATTATAAAATATTATTGAACTGTCAAATTTGTTTTTGACTTGGCAATCACAAAACCAGTAACCACGGAAATGTAGTGCGCAGTTTTATAATTATTATTCTCTGAATTTATCAACTTCGTTGCAATCGTTTTGAATTTTCATTTAAATATTAATTAGTTCTATAGTCTGGATGCCGTTTGCAAAAAATAGCTTGTTTCATTCGGAGCAAAGGCACTTTTTGTGGCTCGTCTGAAATTGTCGCCTCACTGACGTTCGGCCATCAAACATTCAGACTCGCCACAAAAAGTTATACTTTCACTCCTAATAAAACAATATACTATCGTGTAACGTAACCATGTAACCAAACAGCATATATGGTATGAAACTGCATATATGTGTTATTTTGCTTGATTGATTGATTCGACACCACCGGTCTGAGACTTAGAGTTCTCGGCACCTCAGCCTTTAAGCTATTCGTGCTCTTAGTTGTGCCGTTAATATGAAGAGACCAGTAGCCCTCATCAGTCTTTTCACTTGATTCCTCTTGGAGAAATCCTTCCTTGGATGCTTTAGTCCTAGGAGTCTATACCTCCAATGACATAATGCTTCAAAGTCAAAGATAATGTGAGAGGCTATTTCCTCCTCTTCCATACACAACCGACAAATAGGTTCCTCCCTAAATATGCCGATTGTATGTGGATGTGCTCCCTCAGGGAACAGTAGCCAGTGAGTAAACCCGCCACTGTCCCTATCTGGCCCCTGCTAAGGTTTAGTAATTCATCAGTCAGCTTCTCCGAGGGTTTTTTGGCCAAGAGTTTGCTCTGTTCCTGTTGATGCACGGGTCTCCAGTACGACTGATGTATAGTTTGAGTCCACCGAGATATACAACCACGTGTAGCAGCTTTTGATATCCCAAATACTGGCTCAGGAACAGTGGAAGCAGTTTCAGACTCTGCCTTTCCATTCCCTGCAATACCCTTGTGTCCCAGGACCCACTTAAGAGTTACTCTGTTGTGGTTAGCCAGGGTTAGTAGTTTTTGTAGGCAGCCCCAGACCAATCTAGATCTTTTCTGAGGAAATGCTAAGGATTTTAGTGCTTCCTCACTATCAGAGAGTATAAGGATATTTTGGGTTATTTCGCATAGTGGGAATACTAATACTTCGCTGCAAAAACTAAACCTACATCTTCCTGCTCACTTCCAATACTTATGCCCAACTGTACAACCTCCACTTCATCCTCAAGGGCCATTGGTTCATTGTCATACTGAGTTTCCTTCGAATGTTATTGCAAATGCATAATACACTTTACCTCATGTGTTGACATTACAGACATTACAGATTAAAATTATTGTGCAGACCATAAACAGTTTTCTTGTTTACAATATCTGTAGCTTAACTGATTACCTGATCGTCATACATTGTGTATTTGCCACCATCTGCTGCATTTTTTCTTTTCTGTTAACAGCAGCTTTTTTATGGGTTTGCATTTTTTTCATTTTCAAACAACCTTTTCAATGATTCAGCACTTATGCTAACTGTGGATATGGAATGAATGCATTAAATTTTGCTGTAATTTTGGCTCAACCTCATATTATTGTAGTGGTGAGCGGAACTTATTTCCACAGTAAAATATAGTGTATTATTAAAAAAATTATAACTTTAATCTAGCACTGAGTTATGGAACATCATAGTATCTTTCATGACAACAGACTTACTGAGCCTAATCACATCAACCATCCTGTATATCTCCTATCTCATAGATTCAATTTCGTATTCCAAATTTTCGATTTATTTTATTGGATTTTTATAGCAAACAAATGCTGTGTGAAAAGATACTACGTGTGTGGGTTTGTCGATTGGCAACATCCACTAGCACATAAACCCTATATTTGCTACGGAAGTCTTTTGGTAAGCAGCTAGCGAGTCACAGACTTAAATTCGGAATATTATCCGAGATTTGCGAAAACTAGGAAACGATGCACTTGAAATATACAGCGTGTTCACGGATGGGATATCCCATAGGTGAAAAATGCTTAGATATTAGTTTTAGTTAAAAATGTAATTCTTGACTAAAAGTTTTGCTTGTTCTGAAACCCAATAAGATAGAATTGAAGTTTTTCAAAACCTGTCTCTTTTCATAGCCAATTTTATGGAAACTATTAATTTTTGCACCAAGTTCGAAAATGAGGTATCAATCTAGTGAGTGACATTTCCGCTGTAAATACAAGTAACTGTCAACTCTTATAAATAACACAGAATCCACCAGACAAACAAGAAACGAAAGCGCGTAAATCCTTTGATGTTTTGGGGGCAAAATTTCGTGACCTTCAAACTGACGTTGACAGATAACGGATCAAGTTACACTGAGAAAATTGTTCACAAAATGTAAATTAAATATTAACTACACGCAAAAAAGTGAAATCAAAGAATCTCAAATAATAATTGTTCATTTTTATGACTCATTTCGACAAAGTTTTAATTGTTCAACTCAATTTATGAATTACTTAAGTTTATTCAACAGCTTAACAAATATTGTGGAAAATATATAATTATAAGTTTTAGCTTCGGTTTTTGGAGTAGGTACCATCCATTATTAAAAATAATGAGCTATTGTTTAACCAAATAATTCTTATTTTCTATATTGTTATCGAAATTATAGGAGTAAGTATGTTTTTATGTAGGATAGGGTGGGTCTAAAAACCAATACAATAATAATAGATTATATATTTATAATATCAGTTCACAATAGAAAGAATTTCAGTAAATTTTACACCCAGAGAAAATGTACTTTATATCTGTGACAACGGAGTTATAAAAAAGAAGCGACAGTAAACTTTTCTTCATAGATATCGAAGTTTTGTTGTGTTTTTCAATTATTCATCATCCTTCACTTTAATGTTAGCCACGAATTACACAAGTTTTTGGCGCCATAATTAATAAATGTAATTTTGTAAACAGATTTTATCGTTCAACACACAAAAAAATATGTAAATAATCAAAAAGCTTACAACAAAGAAAATTCTTTGGTAAACAATGAAAACACATGTCATTGACAGATAACGGGCTTAAAATGGCGACTGTCAGACATGCGCACTCAGAAAATAAATTGTAAGATAGCACAAGCTTCGCTTCTTCTTGGAATGGTGTATTCTGTTTAAATAATTTCCAGATTGTCATTATTTGATAAATATTTGAAACAATGTCAACATTTCAAGAATTATAATCACAAACATTAACTTTTTCAGTTTTTTTCCAGCAAAGTGACTATTACAGTTAGGCCCGGTCTTTCAAAGTCTGAATAAAGTTTTAATAATATATATTCATCAAATAAGCACTAGATTCGTCTTTCCATTATTGGATAATTCATATTCAGCATCATTCTACAGTTAAGTTATTAGGAGGTATAAGGTCGGAATAAAATTGTTCGGGTTGTGAATAACAACCGACTGATGTCAATTAACTACGAATTGAGTTTTTCTCTTCTTAAAGCGTTGGCGATCATAACCTAGTTTTAATAAAAACTGTCACATTTTTTTTAATGGATATTTTCAATGATTCCGTGGAACTCGAAGATCAAAAGATACAAGAATTTGTATATTTTGTAAACCCAGAACGTCACCCATATACCGTTAGAGAACGTATTGACCACTTTGAAAGATGGGATGATAAAGAATTCTTACGCCGTTTTCAATTATCTAAAGAAACTGTGAGTAACTTATTGGAGGAGAGAAAAATTTCGTTAGTAACACACAATTCCAGCAATTATTCAAATATTTACATGAAATCCCGAATTCAGTGCTGTCAAGCAGGTGACAGCTAGCCTAAAATCTATTTTGCAACTTAGGTACGTGTCCGCGAAACAACAATTGTCTATTATTTTCCATTATATACACATTGTGCATAAAACTATCTTTCTCTACACATATTATGAAGTTAGTAATTGTAATTTCATTGCAGCCAACGTTGAAAAAATTATTTTTGTTAGTTTAATTCACCGAATAATAAATCATGCATAAGTTTTTCAACAATCATCGCACAAAAATCTAGCCTTGTGTTATAATCATTATCTTTCAAGGTATGAATAAATTTTGGTTTGAATGGATGAATTTCGGTTTGCTCAAATATTTTCTGTAAGTGACTTTTGCAAAAACCAACCTCCACTGCTCTTTTTCGTGGACTCAACATGGGATTTTCCCTTAACAAATGCCTAGCTACTTCACTAGCTTCATCATTCTGCTCAACGAGCGCCTTTTTGAATTTCTTTTTGTCTTGAACAGATCCTGCCTTATCAAACTATTCCATTGATTTTTCAAATCTACACCGCGTAATAGATACATCTGGATATTTTGCGTGAAATTTTGCAATTGCATACTGGTACGAAGCTTCCCCAATACCATCATAAGATTTGTTGAATATAGTTTATTTCTTAATGTCTGACAGCACAGTAGCCTCATTAAATATTGTAATAGAAATTTATCTTTTACAGAGTGATCCTAAGAATTTTATACCGGTGTGAAGTTGGCAACCGAAAGTTAGCAACCGAAATGACGGAAATACCCGAAGGACCAGTGGCGTACCGTGATAGGAGATAACAAAAACAATTGGGTATTATCTTGTAAATAATGGTCCCAAAAAATCGGAAATGAATCAATAGAACACATACTGATAAGACAACCCCTTCGAAAGGGTTCAAGGCTATCAAAATTGCCAAAAACTACCCCAAAAATATTGAAAACGTATAAAAAGCATGACG
>CAJUYI010008140.1:0-11282 GCA_910591695.1 Galerucella pusilla
TATTTACAAGATATTGGACTTTATCACACTAATTGATCACCCTGTATGGACCAGTGCGGAAGCCTTCAAAATTGGTAAAAAGTGGAAAAAAATAATAGTAGGATGAAAACCATCAGAAAGGGCGGGGAATATGATAAAATTGAAAGGAAAAATAAATTACGGGCGATCCGAGTTCGGAAAGTGGGAGGGGGTGAGATTTTAAGAGTAAAAAATAGTTTATCTCGATTTGCGGTAAAACTACAAGTCCTATGGAAAAAAGTTGAATGGCAAAGTTGTGGGTAATGAAAAGATCTACAGCTTTTGTATTTACAATTTTTTACATAACCTCGAAATTCATGTTAACAATCCAAATAACCAAGTTTCTGGTTTTTTATTTTTCTTTCTCAAAAAAAAATTTCATGCGAAATTTGATGAAAAATCGCCTTATTTTGTCCCAAATAGGTACACTGTAATTTATTTGATTTCAAATATTAATTTTTTCACCTCATTTTGGCTTAATATCAAAAAAGCACCCTAATTTTCAATCCAAAAGTCTCGCGTCAAAGTATCAGCTTTTTTCAAAAAGTCGGTGGGCTTTTTGTTCGTTGAAATCTCTACTTTCTGACAGTGTGAAAAAAAGTACATTACTATGGTAAATGTTCTCAGAAAATGCCATAAACTTGAGATCAAATTATGTAGAATTTTAAGCTATTAATTAAAATGCACACTTAAATCACTCAAAAGGGTGGAACGTGTCGCGGGACACACGGTCGGAACTTTAGTTCCTTTTAAGCAAAAATTATGTAATACATCTGACGTTATAGATAGACAATTTGCATATTCCTCGGTGGTCGAGTAGTAAGCAAACCAGACTCTCACGCGGTAGACCCGGGCTCGATTCCCGTGAAGAAGTTTTTTTTATTGTTAATTTTATTTTTAAATAATTATTCTGCTTGATATTAATAACGACAACAGGTGGACGTTTGAAATATTTAGCAGAATATTCATTATTATAGATAATTCATGAGGGAGTCCGACTGGCAACATCTACTTATAACAGCATTGGAAGGGAAACCGTAGCATTATACAAATTGGACATTCAAGAACTGTACGTTTACCACAAAAAAATTAGTGAAAACATAAAATTGAATTGTTAAATTTTCAATTTGAAGTTATATTACAGTTTATAGAAATTTTTATTTTCTAGATTTTTCTTAAGTGGGTCGTAGAATAAATATGCTGTTCGACTCGTGTGGATTGTTCTTATCGCACTTGAACGATTGAGCACTTCGCCTACGGCGTCGTGCTCAAACTTCGTCCTCGTGCGATATAAGCCATCATATCCACACTAGTTGCACAAACTACTATTTCTATCAAAATATGCCCTTTTACATTTAAAAACAAGCTGCCAAATGTCAAATCAATTTATCAATCCATTTTAAAGTTATCGAATTAAAACATTCAAGTTTTCAAAATTTCAACACCCTGTATTTCGAAAAGTAAATGTGCTAGACCCCTTAATCCTCATATCATTTTGTCCAATTTTACAAGAGGAATCTACATGCAAACGTTGTAATTACCCTTAACGTTCGAGATGCTTATACCATTTTTTGCGCGATCGTATTGAAATAAATTCCGAATAAAATAATTTAAATTTTTCGAAATGTCAAAAGTGACATTTATACTTCTCGATCAGTTTAAAATATATTTTGCCTTTTGGTAAAATTGTGAATCACTTACCGACGTGTTAAACCTAGAAACCAGTGAACACAACCTACCGTCCTGACAACCGTGAATAAACAAAAAAGATCAATCGCGCAAAAAAATTATAATAATAGTAAAAATTTATCCGTACAAATTCAAGTAGATCACCACCTCTGCGAATACCAGCTTTGCATAGAATTTTAATATAGCATCGGTGGTTCAGTGGTAGAATGCTGGCTTTCCACGCGGGCGGCCCGGGTTCGATTTTCGGCCGAATCATATGAATCGCTGCTTCGTAAACGAGAGAAAGACTCAGGGCGTCTATTCACTAACAGTGAGAGCTCCTGCAAGAGTACACACTTATAAAGTGCGCATGCGGGCTATATCATAATTTGCAATTTCGAGAGAGCTCGCAAGAGTACTTTATAACTCTGTACTCTCGTAGGAGCTCTCACTGTTAGTGAATAGACCCCTAGGAGAGAGCACACGCACGCAAGCAAGGCACATAACGAAGCAACGTAACATAACGTAGCGTAACGTAATGCATAACGGTCAGATCTTTTGCGTCGCGACCCCCGGTCGCTCAAACATAACCTGACGTAAAGAACTAAAGTTCTAAAAACGTAAGATTCCGTGTAACATTGATAGACGAAAAAATTGCAAATCGAAATCACTTTTTGTGGACATCAGCTAGCTATTGGTACTTTTTACAGACCACCTAAAGCAGATAAAGACGCATTTTTTCAGATTTTTGAGGATATTTTGTGTGATATGTATGCACAATATAATCAAATTATATGTGTAGGTGATTTTAATTTTGACCTTTTAGACATTGAGCTACCAGAATTTAACCGATTTAATACAATTTTTGATATTTTTAACTGCCATCAACTTGTAAATGAACCTACTTGCTTTTCACCCACCCGAAGCTCACTTCTCGATTTGTTTATAACTAATTATGATTTGCAGAAGTGTCACATAAAAGTAACTCAAACTTATTTTACGAATCATTCATTGATATCTTGTAAACTTGATTTTGCAGCAATTAAAATTCCAATTCATAATAAAATCTCCTACAGAGACCTAAAATCTATAAATTTAGAACAACTACAAGACATTTTAAATCGAATGCCCTGGTATAATATATATGCCACTAATGATATCGATAAAAAAGTTGAAATACTAAACAAAAATATTTTGGAAATAATTGATATTTTTGCTCCTATTAAAACTATTCGTATAGGAAAAAAACCATACGCACCTTGGATAACTGAAAATATAAAATTCATGCAAAAACTAAGAGATAAAGCGTTGAGAAAATTTAAAAATAATAGTACACCTGCTAATTGGTCTTACTACAAACAAGTTAGGAACTTCACAACCAATGCAATACATAATGAAAAAAGGGCATATCTCAGATACAAATTTGCAAATACTAATACTAAACAAACTTGGCAAGAAATAAAAAAATTAAATATTTCAAAAAATAAATATAACGATATTCCCACTCAGTTAAATGATGTTGAAACTATTAACAAGCACTTTACTAGCATCGAAAATAAACAACCAAATCACAATATAATTCATTATTACAATTCTCAAATAAAAAATAATATAAATAATCCTCTTGTGTTCACACTTGTGACAGAAGGAGTGGTTTCAAATATAATTTTAAATATTAAAACTAAAGCTTACGGAACCGATAATATGAATATCGATATAATATTACTTTTTTGTCCATTTATAATTCCTTATATTACTAATATTATAAATCAATGCATTTTGACCTCTTATTTTCCCGCGGAGGGGAAATATGCAAATGTTAACCTATACCTAAAATTAGCTCACCAACTGATTTGAGCCATTTAAGGTCTATTAGTATTTTACCCGTGTTGTCGAAAGTATTGGAGAAGGTTTTGGATATACAAATTAGAGAACACCTTAATAAATTTAAATTATTACCTACAAAACAATCTGGATTTCGCAGTGGACATAGTTGCGCCACTGCCCTTACTGATATAGTTGATGATTTAATTCAGGCAGAAGATACCAATCAAATAAGTATATTAATTTTATTAGATTATTCCAAAGCTTTTGATATGTTAAATCATCAAATATTGTTGTCAATCACTCACTATTTAGGCTTTTCTGATGAAGCTACTAAATTTATAAAATCCTTTTTAAGTGATCGATTCCAAAGAGTACAAGTAGGTGAAAACAAGTCTCAAAAAATCAAATTAAAACTCGGGGTGCCTCAAGGCAGTATACTTGGTCCACTATTATATACTATGTATACCAGTAACTTTCAGAACTCTCTAAAACACTGTAACTATTTATATCATTTTTATGCTGACGATACCCAAATATACTGTTCTTTTAAATATGAAAATTCAACGGATTCTTCTAATTTAATCAATAATGATTTAAAAAATTTAGCTAAGACCTCATCCGATCACCTACTGAAACTAAATCCTCTTAAATCGTCTGCTTTGCTATTCTGTAAGGATTCTGTGAGAGATGCTGTTCAAAACCAGATGCAATTAGAAATAGAATCTGATATTATTCCTTTTAGCAGCAAAGGAAAAAGCCTGGGACTCGTTTTTGATAATAAGCTACGATTCAAAGACCATATTACATCTAAATTGAAACTTTCATACTGTGGATTGAAAGCAATTTACCCACATAGACACTTTTTAGATGTTGACATAAAAAAAAAGTTATGCGAATCACTTATACTTTCCTTATTCGATCATTGTGACACGGTATATGGTTCATGTTTAGATGCTGTTGACAAAACTCGGATTCAAAAAGTCCAAAATTCGTGTATCCGTCTTATTTACGGCATTAGACGTGGGTATAGGGTATCCCATAAACTCAAAGATCTGAAATGGCTTAATATGCATAACCGCCGTAAATTGCATTTTGCTTCATTTATATTCAATATTATAAAGTTCAAAACCCCACCATACTTACATAAAAAAATTAAATATCGTACTGATGTCCATAATATAAATGTGAGACGAAAGCAAATGCTTACCATACCTCTTCACCGCAAAGAAATATTCAAACGAGCATTTTCATACAATGTGGCAAAAGTTGCAAATAATTTATTAGAAAATAAACTTTTCAATGTCTTAATATCTCCAAAAAGCTTCAAAATAAACTATAAAAAATACCTATTTACTCTGTGATGCTGATACTATTGTCAGTTTCAATTTGTTTTTTTTTCTCTTCTTTTTCTTGCACAATGACAACTATTTTATACATTTTAAAGTCCTTTCTCAATTTGTTTCTTTATTACTCTGATAAACAAGGTTACATGTATTTAAAACTAATATATTTGTTTTTCTCTGTATTAATATTGTATATGTAGTATTTTTGTTTTAAATTTTTACATTTCCTTTATTTCTCTTTTTTTAGTTTTTGTTTTGTTTTTAAATAACAATTTATTAGCTAAAATCAGAATCAATAATTCCTGTGTGTAGTTAGAAATAATCTGGCTTTAGCAGAAGAACAGACATTTAAGTCCAAAAGACATAAATGAACTGAGCTAAAATGCCAATTACTCAATATACTAAGTCGCATACATTATATTATATTTAATTTATTGCTGTATAATATTGGGTAATAAACGTATTAATTATTATTATTATTATTATTATTACTACTATAATTAACAAACAAATAAGTTATAATGAAGTTAATATTTAATAAGACATCTACAATATTTTGAAAAAGTTAGAATCTTCCTTAAATAATTTTAGTAGATGCCTATTTATGGCTGTTTTAAGATAATTTATATACCTGAGTGAACTACGGTAAATTTTAGCGCATTTTATGGCTTTTTATAGAGATGTGGGTTTAAAGTAACGTAACCTAAAAAATGGATTGCAATTAACCAAATCTATTTATAAATATAAAAATGACACTGAGTCAATTAAGGTTTAAAAAAATCAATTGGCAAAAATTAAATCATCTTTCATTTTGGCAAACCTCCCCCCACAGAAGGAGCAGCAGAAAGGCATTGTTACAGGGCATATTATCAGCCTCAAACTTGGTTTGGCAACGAATTGACAGCAACATCAACGTGGCATTATGCCCAAATTTACAGAAAAGGATTTAATTCCGGAAGTATTGCTCAAAACTATTTGCTGCAGCTGTGAAACTGGGTTTAAAATGTGGCTGCCGAAAACATGGTTTAAAATTCACTAAATTATGTACAAATTCTCATGGTTCTGAAAATTGCTTCAATATGGAAGAAAAAACCTACGAGGAAGTAAATGATTCAGATGAAATTGTTGATGAAGAACCAATGCAGACTGGAAATAACATTGGAGACGAAAAAGGTGATGGTCTTGAAGATTTCGGAGATCAACTAGAGTTGGAAAGGTTTGTCGAATCTAACGATGAAGAAATGCCATCAAAGAAACAGAAACCAATGGATAAGTGATTACCATTGAAAATAATGTATTCAAGAATAACAAGATTAGCGTTTTTAAAAATATAATGAATAACGAAATCAGAATGAAGTACCTATCTAAATTCAATAGTAGGTACGATTTACATGTATATTTACATTTTATGAGATTTTCTATTACATGAATGTAATTCGAATTTAATTAATACATTTTTCAACTCGAAAAGTTAGTCCAGTATTTGAAGGGGCAAACCTATCAATATATTTGTCCAATAATTTTTTTGGCTTGATTTGTATTTCTTCACAGGTACTGCAAAGGGAGAAAAAGTTCTCCAAGATTGCCCCTTAGCTAAGGGCCCAAAATGGCCCCTAACGCCCCCCAAAAAACGGTTTCCCGCCATTATCTCCCGAAATATGCAATTTGGAAAATTTTAGTTCAGGTAAAAAGTGAAGGCCGTTAAATTATCTACAAAAATGGTCCCAATCATTTTTTTACAAAATGCAATAGTTTTCGAGATAATCGCATCCAAACGTCCCCTCGCTTACGCAGCTGCACTACCTCTATAAATGCTACCGTCTATAAAATTAACTTGTAAACCGGCTGACAAATTCTTCCAGAACTCGGTCAAAAATTAATATTTCTCGATGATTTAAAGTTCATTGTAATGGGAATATCCGTAGGTATCAATATGTGTACCTTAAACCCCGTTCTCGCCCGTCGAGGACATTGCAAAAAGTGGCCAAAGTTATTTTTCCCCAATATTTTGGCCTCTTCCATTAAATCATTGACATTTTATTTATTTTAAATGGTTTATTATCCCTTGTTTTTTCAAATGAGGTCTGGGGAGGTCCTGAATGTTCCTGGAAATTTTTTCTCAGCATCTTTGTGGCGTTTCAATAAAAAGTTTATTTATTTATTTGCATTTTCAGTCGTTTTCGGAGTTTTCACAAATCTTGTAAACAAGCGAAAATAAAGAGCTAATATTAAATTATTTTGTTATTAAATGCACACCATTTGAAAGCTTACTATGTCTACTCTCTGAACCAATATTTTTATTCGGAATACAATGCACTCATTTTCCAGGGACCGGGAAAATTTGAAAGATTTGTGAGAACTCCGAAAACGACTGAAAAATGCAAACAAATAAATAAACTTTTTATTGAAACGCCACAAAGATACTGAAAAAAAATTGCATATTTCGGGAGATAATGGCGGGAAACCGTTTTTTGGGGGGCGTTAGGGGCCATTTTGGGCCCTTAGCGAAGGGGCAATCAACATTTTCTCCTTTTGGAGTACCTGTCAAGACCTACAAATCAAGCCAAAAAAATTATTGGACAAATATATTGATAGGTTTGCCTATTTTCAGGTCTTCAGTTACTGGACTAAATTGCAGCAATCACATTTTTTCGATGAAATTGTACATAGTGGTTGAAAAAAGCTTAGAATTCGAGTATTTTTCATTTTTCTGCATTTTCTGAGAACATTTACCATAGTAAGGTAATTTTTTTTCACACCAGAAAGTAGAGATTTCAACGAACAAAAAGCCCATCGACTATTTGGAAAAAGCTGATACTTTGACACGAGACTTTTCGATTAAAAATTAGGGTGATTTTTTCATAAAATAAGGTGAACAAATGAATATTTAAAATCAAATAAATCACAGTGTATTTGGTATATTATAAGATAAGTTTTCACCAAACTTCTCGTGAAAAAAAAATTTTTTTAAAAAGAAGAAAAACCAAAAACTTGGTTATTTGGATTTTTATCAAAAATTTTGGGGCTATGTGAAAAAATTGTGGGTACAAAAGTTGTAGATCTTTTTATTACCCATAACTTTGCCATTCAACTTTTTTCCATTGGACTTGTAGTTTTGCCGGAAAACGAAAACCATTTTTTACCCTAAAATACTCACCCCCTCCCACTTCCCGAACTCGAATCGCCCGTAATTTATTTTTATTTTCAATTTTATTATATTTGCCTCCATTTCTAATGGGTTTTATCCTACTGTTATTTTTTTGATTTCAAAAATTATCGACACTGGTCTAATATGAACTACTGAAATTGAAAAATTCTATTGTTTTCGAGATACGTCAAAAAGTAATAAAAAAAATTATTAATGATTCACTTATACTTACCTTAGGTGAAAATATATTGATAAAAAGACAATCTTCACTGCCCGATAGATTATCTGAAGTCATTTGTAGACAAATGCTTTTTTCTTCTGTTGCATCTATAACACCGTCCCATGGTTCTTTCGTTTTGGCAGACTAACATAATTAATATCGTTAATATTATAGGTAATGTGACAAAATTGGTAATTATTCAACTCACTCTGAATCTGTATTCATTTATGGGAGGCTCTACAAATGGAATTCCTTGAAAAGAATACAACGTTACACCAGTTATAGTAGTTCTTGTTTTCCCTTTAACTTGACCCAATGGAAATGTAAGAAAATAATCATCACAATTCTATAAAGTAACATTTTTATGGTTAATTTTAAATGATTATTATGCAGTTAGTAGTGCGATTTTAAAACACTTACCACTAGGTTTGCCGTAAAGAAAGCAAGAAAAATCGATGACCGTAACATTTTTTTTATAGTTTAATTACTTACAAAGTAAAACGATCTAGATAGAAGACTATCTATTTTAAGTTATTTGTCAAAAGCACTTAGGTACGTGCAATTCAAATTGCTCCAATCAAAAATTTCCAATTAACAAAAATATCTGATTTGGTACTTGTTTTAGATAAAGTGAAGATCAAAGGTCTTGGTTTTAAAAAAACATTTTCAAGTATTCATAGGTACTAGTAACAGCTGAATTGATATTGATGTAAATTTTTGATTGGATTACAATCTTTTTTATCAAGGTTCAAAAATAAAATGAAAAACTTTTTTATGAATTTTAAAAGATAACATCGCTATTTATTGATGTTTATGAATTTCAGAACGATTGGGTTGAATAAGAAACCATTCTCAATAGATGTCAAATACTATTATAACGCCTTACAGATTCTTTGAAAATCAAATAACAAATACCGTTCGCTAAGAAGCAACAACTACTACTCTAGCTATATGCCACGATGGACATTGAATTACACTTCAAAGTTTAACGGAGCTGGTATATCTGCAACATAGAACCACAGAATACACCATCCCAAGAAGAAACAAAGCTTGTGCTATTTTACAATTCATTTACTGAGTGCACATGTCTGACAGTCGCCATTTTAAGCCCGTTATCTGTCAATGACATGTGATTTTATTGTTTACCAAAAAATTTTCTTCGTTGTGAGCTTTTCGATTATTCATATATTTTTTGTGTTTTGAACGATAAAATTTGTTCACAAAATTACATTTATCAGTTATGGCGCCAAAAACTTCTGCAATTCGTGGCTGTCATTCAAGTGATGGATGATAATAATTGAAAAACACAGCAAAACTTCGATATCTATGGAGAAAAGTTTACTTTCGCTTCTTTTTTATAACTTCGTTGTTACAGATATCAGTACATTTTCTCTGGGTGTAAAATTTAATTTAGAATGTGGTGAAGTGTAACTTTTAAATATATGAATAATAAAAATTTTATATTCAAGCACCGTACTTATTGTAATTTTTTTTATTGGTGAACCATTTTACCTATTATATATTATAAAGCACGCCTCAGCTTGTTTAAATCGAACTTTAAAAAAGCGCGTGTTTTAAAGTTACCGTGGCAACATCAACAACTCGAGAAACGAAGTCTAAATCTATGGCCTAAATACTCTAAATTGTCTAGATGACAATTTTTTTTATTATTGATCTGACAGGAGTAGTTTGTAACGTCAAAACTTCTATTTGAACAATATTTAACAATGTCAAATTTATAAATTAAAATGGAAAGTGCCGTTGGTATTGTTTAGGAAATGGTATTTAAATTAATACTATTGACATTCACAGAACTCAATAAGGTTGAACTTCCATCAAAATACAAATTAGTTTATGTTTTTCTCATTTCCATGACAACGCAAGGTATACATCATAATACATCACGAATTCAACCATTTGACATTTAGTTCTTATTTCCATCTATGATTTCCATTTCTTGTTCTTGTAGTAGTTATAGACCAGTATTTATAATTTCAAAGTGCACCAATAAAAAAAATAGCGTAAAGTATTCGTGGATAACTGGTCTTTAAAACACCTGCTCTATTTCGAGCACTCCAGCTTCGCCGTCGTGCTCGAAAAATCGCGCGTGTTTTAAAGACCTTAATACCCACTTATACTTTAATATACTATTATATCATCATTTACTGAAAATCTTTCTATTGTAAACTGATATTATAAATATATAATCTATTATTATTGTATTGGTTTTTAGACTTACCCTATCCTACATATAGTATTACATAAATACATACTCATATAATTTCGGTAACAATACAGGGTGATTCATAAGAAATGGGCCAAATTGTAAATCTACGTTCAGAAGGTCAAAATAATAATATTTTCATTGACAATAATGGGTCTTAGTCTGCTCGTTACTGAGGTACAGGATGTTAAAGCGAGAAAAATAAAATAGATTTTTGTTAATAGATCAGCCACTTTTCTACATAATGACTTGAAAATTAGGTGTGAACTAGTTTTTGTAAGGGTGAACAAGAATGTGTGAGAGGATTTGAGTTAACTCGTAGATGTCGCCACATGCGCCATATGAATTAGATGAAATCAGTTAAAAAATTTTTATCGCTCATTATTTTACAACTTACTTATTTAATTTGGATAGCCCCATCATTTCTGTAAAAAAAAGCTATACATCTTTGATCTTTAAAATATTAACGATTTTCGAGATATTTTAATTTTACTAGTTCTCTCTAGGTTATATATCAGAAACTATTCATGTTATAACTTTGTGTAGTGTTAATCTGCATAATATGCATCAATGGACAGAAGAAAATCCGCACTGGATAGAGGAAGTGCAGATTCAGGTAGATAGAGTCTTAAAATCTAAGTATATTTTCATGGTCAGTCACACCTCCAGACAACATGTCAGGACTTTTATTTATGGAGAAGACTAAAGGCACATTGAAGTATTGAAGTATTTAGTGTACCTAATTCGACCAACCACGCGGAACGACATGAAATAGCGAATTAGAAACACAATAAATATAGTATATCAACTGCTGAGATTGAAGTACTACTACTA
>CAJUYI010008141.1:0-11281 GCA_910591695.1 Galerucella pusilla
TTCCCCAAGTTTGCAGAACTTTTGGAATTTTTTTCACGACCATACAGAAAAAATTAATTTAATTGCAATTTTAACAATGTTCCGGACTTCGGACAAGGTTGCAAAATGCGATTTATTGTCGTCTCAATGTACCATTCACTGGACCGAAGTTTGAAAACTTTTGGAATTATTGTTAAATTTTCGATTTCGAATGTCAATAATGACTGGAGTATCTCCTAGGCAGATACTTCTCATTGCTCTCCTAGGCAGATACTTCTCATGACATCTCGTGGAGAGATGCTGAACCATATCCGATATCGGTTGATCGTTCATATAATATTAGACGACGAATTGCCATCTTGTGCTAAGACGCTGTACTACAGTGTCTAGTATATTGGTGCCGGGACTTTTATAGGTCCGGAAACTTTTTGTGGAATCCCAAAAAAATGAATAAATGAAATAGTTTGTGACTACTACTAAATTTTAAAATTCGATTGAAATTAATTATCCACTATTTGCCATAGCAGTAAACAAATAATTTTACCTTTCAGGCCTCTCCAGTGTCCCAAAGCAAGTTGTAGTAAGTTTGTATCATTATTTACGTTGGAATCCCATTTTAGATACGAACATAAAGAAATACCTATCGTTATAACACAATTAGACGCCCGCAGCGCTCTGGAATTTTATCCTAGAGACGTTCCCCACAACGTAACGCAATGCATTGCTCTGTTTAATATCATCGATTACGATTTTTCCGCTATACTTCCGCAAACCAGGTAGATAAATTCATAAATGTGGTGGTTTCTTTCGATATATACGAGGTAAAATGAAATTCTTGTAAATGGGTGAAAAATTTGGCATTTGCCAGGGTCTAAAACTGCGTTCACTGGTCCTGAACCAAATCAAAAACTGCAAAACTCGGTTGTACATCTTGGTGGATTGGTTATAATTCAATTTTGGAACAATACACGGATTTTTCTGTTAGAAAAAATATATACAGGGTGTTCATTTCAGGACTTCCCACCCTAATTTTCTCGAAATGTGTGTATTTTAAAAAAAATCCTGGGACACGTCAACAAATATATCGAAGGGGACAACTTTTCATCATAGAGGCAACGCGCCCCCTTTCACCCCCCGTAAGGGGGAGCTGCCAACTTCAAAATCTCAAATGGAAAGAGGTATCGAGTTATATCTCATTTTAAAGGTCTTTTTAATCTCTACACGTCGGTTTTTTTTTTCAATTGATCGATTCGTTGTCTAGATATTTAGGAAAATCTATTTTCTGCTTCGTACCATTAAAATAAAAACTGTAACTGTTTATTCTCATTCCTTTTACTTCAAAACTAAATTACAATATTGTACACAGTTTTTAATTTAATAATTGCTCAAAATGTTGCCCATTGTTGGCCAAACAATGGTATAACCGCTGTTCAAATTCGTGACGCACATTTTCAAACACTTCTGTTCGAATTGCTCGACATTCTGCAGTAATTCTTTGTCGAAGGTCTTCTATATTTTGTGGCGGGGGTGTGTAAACAACTGATTTTTAATGTCCCTATAGAAAAAAATCTCATGGTGGTAGATCTGGGGACCTATAGGTCCTCTTCGCCCTATCCATTTACCGGGAAATACATTGTTTAACCATTGACGGACCAGAAGCACATTATGGGGGGGAGCTCCATCTTGCTGAAAATATAACTCATTTTCGTGAAGAAAGTTGTTGCCATCTCTATCCAGTTGATTTTCAATTGCTTCGGTAATTAACGGATTGATCGTATTTTCTAGCATATTCAAGTGTATCTCACCATTTAGATTGCCATTTATAAACAATGGACCAATTACTTGATTTTCTAGTATACCGGCCATTAATTTTTTGGGGATGATGGGTATGCCCTTCGACAAATACATGGTCATTTTCATTGCTCCAATATCTGCAATTATGTTTGTTGACAAAACCATTGAAATAAAAAGTACACTCATCAGTGAAGCAGATATTTTTTAAAAATTCGTTATTGTTATTAATAATTGTAGTCATTTGTTCACAAAACAAATGCCGACGTGTAGAGATTAAAAAGACCTTTAAAATGAGGTATAACTCGATACCCCTTCCGATACCCCTTCCCAAGTTGGCAACTCCCCCTGGCGGGGGGTGAAAGGGGGCGCGTTGCTTTTATATAAAAAGTTGTCCCCTTCGATATATTTGTTGACGTGTCCCAGGATTTTTTTTATAATACACACATTTTGAGAAAATTAGGCTGCTCTCCACACATATCCCAACCATTTTAACCTTTGCTCTTTTATTACACTTATGATATCCCTCTGGATGTCTTTTTTCAATTCTTCATTTGTTCTTTCCCTATATTCATTTTGAGTTATTTCTTCTTGTTGTTTCTTTGTCATTATCATAACTTCAGCTCCATAGGTTATTGTTGGTCTAATTATTGTTTCATAAATTTCCATTTTGGTGTTTTTGCCTAGAAATTTACTTCTTAATAAATTTTCATTTGCCTGGAAGACTCTGTTTGCTGCCATTATTTTCTCCTTAATTTCCATTTCTCCATCCCTATT
This sequence comes from Galerucella pusilla, assembly GCA_910591695.1. Lineage (NCBI taxonomy): Eukaryota > Metazoa > Arthropoda > Insecta > Coleoptera > Chrysomelidae > Galerucella > Galerucella pusilla. The sequence continues at coordinate 2,548 of CAJUYI010008141.1, forward strand.
GTTGGTTATTGTAACTCCTAAATATTTTATTTTATCAACTTCTTCAAATTTGGAGTCACCGATGCTATTATTATTGTTCATTAGGTGTTTGTTCGCAGTAATTATTTTTGTTTTTGTTTCATTTATTTCAAGGCCCATTTTTCACCTTCTTCCACAATTTCTTGAAACATTTTTTCCATAATTTCTCTTTTTTTGCTACCAAGACTAAATCATCCGCATAAGCTATCAATTGTCCACCCCTTGTCCTTAGTAGGTTTCCTTTGTCTACGTCTCTGACTACATATCCCAGTGCCAGATTAAATAGAGTTGTTGACAGAGAATCTCCTTGTCTTACTCCTTTGTTAATCTCGAATATGTCCGTTTTACCTTTTTGTGTTTTCACCGTAGCTGTTGATTGTTTCATAGTAATACCAAAGTTAATAATATAAAAGTAATAATCTTAATTATTTTGATAGAATATTGTTCGTGGACTCCCTATTTCACTCTGTATATATCTCTAATCGAATTCCTGTTTATTGAAATTATATATTTCAATTAAACTGTGAAAATTATACAGAAAAGTTATTTTTTCAAGCTTACTATATTTGCATTTTGTGATGACTTTAAGTCCCGCAGGCCTTTCATTACTGACGCTTATGAATATTCTTCTGTTTAAAATTGTGTTATTTGCATAAATACGTGAAAGATTTCATGAAAAACAATTGCGATGGCGAAAATGCGGAAAAAATGAGCTTCGATCTGGTAGAAAATGTATTCATATTTGATACTTAGTTTTTTCTTGCGTAATAACAGTAATTAATGATTATTTTATAACATATATGAAGATATAAGAAGACACTGACTTTCCATTATATTTGTAACAGTGCGTATCTTTACTGGCTGTAAATGATTCATGCTCATAACCGAATCAAAATTCAGGATTTAGTTAGGGAGCGGGGGTCAAAAAGATACCAAAATAAACCTACCTACCATTTGGAAAAATTGCCGATATTTCATGAGATGTTTTTACTTTATTATTGTGAACTACGCTTTCTAGCGTAGGGGTGAGGAACTTGAAAATATGTCAGTTCCCAAGTAACAATTTATGCTGATTTATTGATTGAAAAAGCGCTTAAGCAGTTTATTGTTCAGTCTAAAGCTGAATATCGGTATCAAACTTATGTTGAATAAACCCTTGTTAAGCTCTTATTCACATAAAAGTGGAGAATTTAAACAGCTATTACTGGACATTATGGCTGCCAGTCATGACTGAAGGATAGCTTCTTCAGCTCTTATTCAGTCGTAGTTCTGCCTTTATGCAGATTGTGTAGTGTAGTGTAGCTGATTTAAATTGCTGACAAATCTTCTATGCAGCTCTTGTTCAGTTCACCTTCAAAGCAAAAACACACAGACTACGTATATCTGAAGTGAAGTGAAGTGAAGTGATTAGAATATGTTAAATTTTTATAATCTTGGTATAATAAATGTGGTATAATAAACGTGCTTGCGCAGATATCGAAAAATAAGAAACGGACATTCGTTGTTCGTTGAAATACAATTTAAGGTTATATTTTGAATGAATAAGAAGGTATGATTTCCACGTGGAAAAATATAAAAAACTTAAGATTATTGAGAAACAATTGGGATGAACAATTTAAAAGTAAGTGAATAAATCTAATAATTAATTATATCACTTGTATAGGCGAATTTATGCACAAAGAAGTAGATTGTCTTACCACAATTTAATAGTTTCTATCCGATTTCAGTAATGGATGGAGCTATAAGGTTTTTGACCTGATGCAATCTGGTCAGGATTACAAAACTGTCTTCATGAAATTTGATTGCAAATTTCTAAAAATTTATCTGTCACAGGAGCTGAGGTTGATATATCCTTGAATATTCATTCTGGGAATAGCGGGACACAGGAACAATCCAACAATCCTAATTGATGTTCAATATTTTGTTACGGACAAATATGAAATTTTCAATATAAGGTAGGTACGTTTTTATCTTATTGTTTCGCAACAGTTAATTTTAATTTAAAATTTATGTGGTAGGTACTTATTAATCTACCGTTTAGAAAAAATCTCTCCGATTTCTAAAAGGAATCTTTTCTAAATTTATTGATAGTCCTCCCTCTTGGATACCAAAAGTTTACTTCCTGGATACCAAAAAGTTTCTTCTCCTCCCATTGGTGATAACTTTCAACAGGATCTTCTCAGGCAATTATTTTGATTGCCACTTTGATGTCATCAATCCATGTGACGTTTTTACTTAATTAAATTTTGTTAAATTTTGTATACAGGAACAATCACAAATTAACCAATTTACAATGTAAATGCTAAATTAAAATATTGTTATTATTTCAAAACTATTGTACATAACTATAAAAGAATTTTTATTCGCAACAACATGAACAAATCTATGAACTGTCATAAAATATTTGTCCATTCTAATGGATTATTTCTATGATTCATGTATTGAACTTTAGATTTAACAGATTCTCAACATGGGCTGAACTAGAAATTCTTCAGTCTGTGTTAATAAAAGCTGAACAGTGGTTCTTAACTTTACTGAAGAAGGGTTTATTCAGTGCATACTAAGCTGACTATGAATAGCTGAGCTACAGCTGTTCAGATTTCTGTAAAAGCGCTAAACCAGCTCATGTTCAGCCATTATTAAATAGCTGAACAATGAAATATTTGATGAGCAGAAAAACGCTTTTTCAGCCTGTATTCAGCTAGTGATAAAAGGCTGAACAACACCGGATTAAGTAAGCTCAAGAAATGCTTATTCAACCCAAGTTCAGCTACATAAGCATATTGCTGAACAATATCTACTAATTTGGCTGAAGAGGCACTTATTCAGTATGTAGATCAGCTTTATGGATGCTGCTGTATAATGGCATCTATATTGTCTGATTCGGCGCTTATTCAGCTTATTATTCAAGTCAGTAGCTTAATCAGTCTTTAACATCATCAATCAACTACCTACTAATCAGCTTATTGTCAGAACAGGCCCAATAAATCAGCGTTCATTGTTACTTGGGTTACAGATACGATAAATAATTTCCAAGATACAGCGGGTAACCTCTCTTAGAGCGCTTTCAGACGACAATTTGTGGCCGGCTACTATACCTCATTTAAAAACCAGGAGGAGTGATTTGAATTTAAGTTGGCAATTCTGTAGACCTCTGATTGGTCAGATTCAGCCCAGTTTCACACAACACCTTTTAATATTGACATCAGCTGATAGTTTTCATTTTTGATGGTTCTGACAGATAAATAAATAAATATTGGATGAAAAACCAAAAATATTCTCAAGCAGTGGGTACATTATCACTTTACATTTTTCTTTAAGTAGTACAGTCGGTTTAGCGAGTACTAAGGGAATACTGAAGTAGAGGAACATTATATAGTGCAGAAAATATTGGTGAAATACCAGGACTTTTGAAAAATTGTGATGAGAGAATGAAAAATGTCGTTAGAAGAACAAAAATGTTATCTGTGCCGGACAAAATTTTGCAAGCTTCAAAGAAACTTTCAGACTTTCCTGAAACAAATTAAATTTATCTGTGTCACCTTTTGACGATTCAAATGTAGGTAGAAACTATTTATTTGTTATATACATATTTGGGAAGAAATCGTCAAAGTTCATCGGAAGAACATGCCATGGAAGATATAAAACAATATAGAAAAGAATGGGTTTGGTAGAAAATACATTATTGGTTTTTGAAGTTAAAAAGAAGGAAGAAGGTATCTCAGAAGTATTTGAAAAGTGGTTTATTACACTTAATCCGGCAACATAAAGATAACTGTTGGAAATGTTTGAATTAATACTGCATATTGCTCTACAATGCTATTAATTTTGTAGTATTGTTATTGCCAGAACATATTATCAATTGTCATATTATTTTCAATTTAATTGTAATAAATATAATTAAAGTAACTTGACTATCTGTAATTCTCCATCATCAACAATGACCATAATTTGTTTGTTGTCGATGTGAATCTGAATCTTCTTATGTTTGAATAAGAAACGAAACAGGAAAAAGTCTTACATTTTGTTCAATGCGTAGGTACATCTGAAAAATATACTGCAGATCAGAGCAGAAATCGACTTATGACTAATATCTTTGCTATCAAGGCATATTTAATATATTTGGAACACGACTGTTGACTACGTTTTCGGAACACACCCTTTATAAGTATCTAATCTGGTAACTTTTAGTGGTGTGGGTAAGGCTTTTCAAATTACTCCTCCTGGTTTTTAAATGAACTTTAGTGTCTGAAAACAATCGCGCGGCTAAAAATACAATAATATAAATAGACGCTTTCACACTAGACACAGATAAGGAATAGTGTATTTTTATCGCGCGATTCTTTTCAGACACTAGTAGCCGGCCACAAAGTGTCTCGTCTGAAAACGCTCTTAATTTGACAGAGTTGTCTGACTTAAATTAATACAATGCATGCCAGGTCGCATGCTTCGTCTCACACTCCAAGAATTATTTTTATTGGGCTGCTATGAGCACAATTCTCTAAAAAATAAATTTGGATGATTTATTTGTTGTTGTAGTCAAGTAAGTACTACAACTTTGAACAATTCAGAAGCAAAACCAATCATGGTATTATTGGCTTCGAAAATTTCGAATTCTAATGTAAATTTATTCGATGAAGATGTAACAGTTTGTCAAAATACAGAATCTATGGAAGGATCAAATACCACACTGGTGTATTCGGATCATGATAGTTTGTTCAGGTGAGTTTTCGAGAAGACTTTACCCAAAGACTAACCTAATAAGGAAATCTGAAACTTTTACTTGATGAAGATCCATAAAATGGAACAATTTTATTAAATAATATTGAAGGCAGCTTCAACAGATCAATTAAGTTCTTTACCCTTCTTCCCTCCTACAGCTTCTCCCTTTCCATTTTCCTCTCCCCCCTCTCCCTTTCTTCCCTTTTTGCTCAATTCTTCTTTCCATCTTCTTACCTTCCTATTTTTCTCTCTATCTCTTAAGTTTATTTTCTTTACATCCCTTTTTCTGATCAAAGGTTACCGAGGGAACTTTGCAAAAACTATGCTAGTATGGTTGAAATACCCTTCTTGGTGTGCGTCATCGATTCTGACGTATATCCGGGTTTTCGGCATGTAGTTTATTTTATTTGCTATTTTGACATATAGCTAACCTTAAATTTGATATATAAAATCATCAGGATCGTATTCAGCGAAATTAGAAAAGGCTATGAAATTAATAATTACCAGCTTCTTTTTCTAACTGTAAATACTTGAGAACAGAACAAAATACTGATGTGTTTCCGTGTATCTATGCATATTTTTGTATCATTTAAATAAATATATGAATAAGATTAATATATTCACTTTTTCTAAATAATAATTGACCATAAACAACAAAGTACAGACCTGACGAGAACTGTCAGTGTGACAGTAGAAAAAGACGTAAGACACATTACCGCTACGAAAGTAACGCCTTCATAGTATTTTGAAGTCTCGATTGATAGGTTGCGCTTGCCCGTAATCTAAACATCAACCAATCAAATTTTTGTTAGTCAAAGATTATGGTTAAGGTTTGTAATACATTTAAACGGTTCATTATTGTGATATTTTGATTAGGATTAATCACATGAAACCAATATTATGTTGATGAATGAAACCAAATTGTTTTTGTAAACGTTGATGAAACACTAAAAAGTCCAATGACGTAAAAAAAATTTATGTTGCTTAATGCAGGTTCTTGCCTAACTAACCAATAGATTTGGAGGTAAACAAAGCCAGTTCACAGGGCATTGTTACCTTATTAATGTAAGAAAAAAGTTAATTTTTTTTAGCAAAACTAGAAAGAAAAGAGAAAGCAATTTTAGGGCGCCACTAATTTTCTTTCCTAAAAGAAAATTAGAAAGAAAATCAAATCTAAAGGTCAGCTAACTTTTAATCTGTTTAAAAAAAAGAAACAACTTAGTTTCTGTATAATAAATAAAACCACTACGTAAAAAAATGTATATAATTACGATTTCGAAATTACAAGAAAAATGGGTTAGTAGACAATATATAAAAAGATATATAAAAAAAATACTTAGCACTAATACATATTTTTTTTGGAAGTCGAAGTTGAACTGCTATTGATGTGCATCTTAATTTAGTAAACTATGTCCAGGAAACTGTAGTTTTGGAATATTGTTTAGCAGGAACTTTTTGTCTCCAAAAAAAAACGTGTAACTATACAATTGATGAGAGAACTTCTAGAAACTTCTAGGTACTATTTGTCTCCCAGGAACATTTATAGGTAATCCAAGAATAATTTTAGGTATCTTCTGTATGTTCCTTGTGGTATATTATTCATTCTTTTTTTAATTTCTTGGGAAATTAAACCACAATATTTTTAAATTCTTTATTTCAACGTTTCAGCTATTTGCAAACATGCTTGGGAAGAGGGTCATCAAATTCAATGGGATTCATCAAAAATAATATTAAAAGAACCCAATAATAAAAGACGGAAAATCAAAGAAAGTGCTTTACAACTAAATGCAGATAAATGTGTAGCTAGTATTTCAGCCGAATGTAGTCAAATTTGGTTACCAATGTTAGAAAGAGAAATTTCCAATAATCAATTACCTGCGTTATCAGGATAGCATCATAAGTTTTTATCCAGGTTTTCTTATGATTTATAATTTGAATAGTTGTTAATCGATACACATTTCAATACACAAAATCACAAAACTGAGTATACATATTTCAAAAACTTAAATATTCATACACAAAAAAACTATCAAGAAACGCGTTTTATTAACAAAATTTCCAATATAAGCGAAAAAAACGCGCTATCCCAATAAAAAAAACCGTTCCTGGAACGTGCACTTCACTGGATTCTATTTCTAGTAGACTATCATATCGTTGGAATGTCATAAAATGAAATATTTCATTTCACATTTTGCCACAGATATGATCTACAATGAATGGATCTTAATAAAAATTTGATAACAAAATTTTGCAGTCTTAAACTTCAAAATCTAGTTGTCAAATTTTTTCTGTTGTGTCAGTTAGGGATAAAAATTCATTTCTACTTATTTTTTCTTGACAACGGTAGCTGGAACGCTACCGAAACGTGGAAATAAAGAATTTAAAAATATTGTGGTTTAATTTCCCAAGAAATTAAAAAAAGAATTATTTTAGGTATTCCATGTACTGAGTTCCAGGAAACTGTGTCCAGGAAACTGTGTCCAGAAAACTGTGTCCAGGAAACTGTGTCCAGAGAACTGTGATACAATAATTATTTCGGTATAAGAAAAAAAAATAGACAAAAAATTTTATCATGAGGATATCTGTCCAGCTCAATAGTTACAATTTAAAAAAAATTGAACCTAAGGATTCATCCTGGACAAATATATGATTTGAATTTAAAAAAAATAAGGAGCAATAATATTAAACTAAAAATATCTATTATAAAACTTAGCTAGATAGAAGAGGGAAGGTATAACCATGTGGCTTCCAAAATGAGTATCCATTTAGTACCTACAAAAAAAATTACTCATTGAAAATTAATATTTAACAGTGAAATATTTAAAATATAAAGGTAACAAATAAAATATCATACCAGTAATCCAGATGGAAACTTACAAAGTTACGGCTGCTTATAAGATTTTGTGAAAATTGTCAAATTTATTACTTGGACTACTGCACAGTTCCAACTTGCTACGACAACAGACGATGAGAGAAGACCTGCCGGTACCTTTCTCATCCGTATTTAAAGGCCATTTGAAATTTTAAATTTCGCGGTAAAATATCTCTTGAATATTGATTTTTGGTCTTCTAGTTTATTCCACCACAAATCACAAAAGTTAAATAATTTATTAAATATTTGAATGAAATATTTTCAGGTAATTATATAGACTATTCCACCAAAAATCAAAATTCTGAAGTCATTATTGCACATTTTTATTATCTGAAATGTTAACTAACAAAGTTAACGTTTCACACAGACCTACCTTTTTTCCATTTCTTCCTACTTAATGTGTTAGAAGGACATTAACAATCGATGACGCACACCAAGTAGGGTATTATTTCAACTATACATACACTTCATTTGGTTTTTAAAATTAACATATCATTTAAGCCCAAACGAAAAAATTGTAATATGGATGTCCTCCAACATCTACACAAATCTGAGTTTCACAGTCGCAGCATCAACGCTTTCCAATAAAATCCGTCAAAAATACTTTGGACCAATGATGATACTCGGTGATACGCCAATAGACATGTGTAGAAGCGGCATGTGCTTGATGCTTACACACTATCATATAAACGGTATGACCAAAAAGGGAACTAAGCCACTGGCTTTGGATGTTGTTATACATAGTCCTGATTAAATAAATGGTTTTCAATATTGAGGATTTTTGTTGTTGTTTTTATTAATAAAATGTCGATACCAAAAAATTTGGAACTATAAACAACTATTTTTAGAAATTCCGAATTATTATTTTGGGCAAAAAGGTTCAAGGAAACATTTACTGATACATATTTAATAAGAATAAAACTACAAGAATAAAAATGACATAATTTTATTGATAAGTTGCATACATCCCATATTAAAATAAATATTTTAAGAGATGGAACATTGAGATCAAAATATTATTGCTAGAAGAATCGCCAGAAAGTTTTGAGTATCACAATCTGTGGTACTAATTGAAAATAATATACCGGGTGTCCCATGTTATCGTATATACAGGCAATACTT
>CAJUYI010008142.1:0-11281 GCA_910591695.1 Galerucella pusilla
GTGAGCCTACACACTCACCCTCCCTACTCTACAGATACAGAGACAGATCACATTCTCTACTTCCGTTTCATTAACTGGACCTATGATCATGGTGGTATTTCCATCGACAGTTCGAATCTGTCTAAATAAACATTACTGAAAATATAAATTTTATTTATATTTCAATATGTATCATTTAAATGTTCAAAGTGTTTTTGTAAAGCAGACATATTTATAGAGTGATGTAACAGCTGGAAAAACTTTTATTATGCAATACTCGCATCAGACCGGTTGAATAGGAAGGATATTCCAAGAATTTTTTCCAGGAAATAAAGTACTATACACTATACAAAGTCTCCGAAAAGTCAATATAAAATTTGTCCAAAAACTTACACAAATTAGCGGGTTTATCAATGCCCGGTTAAATCTGTCAGCTACGTAGCCCTCAGCTATCTCTAGCCGCCAGTCAAAGTCTCGGTTACATTAGAAAGCGTTTATCAATGCACCACATAACTGACAGCTAGCTAACTGGAGGCTAAGTGTAATTGAGCATTTGACAACCTTGTTCGGGTTATGAACGTGAGTGTAATGTTGTCAGAGTGTGAATTTCTCATTTTAATATGGTGTAAGGAGGATCACCCGTTAGGGGGCGTCCATTAATTACGTGAGGCGTTTTTCAGAATTTTTCGACCCCCTCTCCCCCCCTGGTGAGATATCGTGAGATTTTCCTCAACTCCCTCCCCCCTCCCCTAATATCACGTGAGATTCTTTAAAACCTTTATTATGGACTGTAAACGTGTTGGATTATTGAGAGAAAAAAAACTTGTTCTATTACCTACTTTTATTGAAGACTAGCAAAGACTAGTATTTGTGAATATTAACGTAATTTTTTTTAAAACACAACTTCACACCGTTTTCTGCGAGAAAAATAATTACGTGATATTTGCCAAGACCACCCCTCCCCCTTAAGTGAGATTTGGAAAGATTTAGCTTGACCCCCTCCCCCCCTAGAACACCTCACGTAATTAATGGACGCCCCCTTACATGAAATATACATATTATATTTTATTCGCATATTTTGTTATAACACACTGAATCAAGGATATAGAGGTGAAAGTTATTATTTTTCTATTTTACCGTAAGCTTACTCTGACAACATCGTGAAAAATTTAACTTGTCAGTGTCAAAATTGTGGTACTGTTATTTTTAATTCGTCTATGTTGTGCTTTGTTGAGTTGTTTGCATTTGAGCATGTCCAAAAAAAAGATTTCCCAATTTCACGGAGTCAGAGCGACAATTAGGTACTTATAAAAGTAGCCGTTCACCATAAAAGTAGAATAGAATCCAAAAAGACGGATTCTGTGACTTGGCGAGAAAAGCTGGAATTTGTTGGAGTATTATGAGAACACTGGGTTTAGATGGTCGAGTAATATACTCGAAATTATCGAGCTCTTCAAAGGGATTCATCCGTTCTTCAACAGTATATGGTCGTCTTTCATACTCTACAAATTCCAATATTTCGCCAAGCTCCAAGCTCTTCATCGAAAAGGTCGTCAAGTTCCTCAAGATCCATTGACAATAACAATGAAATAAAATACACACAGAATCTGGATGCTACTAAACTACTATGAAAGAATCAAATAAGCTTCTCGATTTCACCCTAAACGATAATAACACAATCAAATTTGAAGTTGAAATAATCTTTGTTGCAAAATGTAAGCAACCATGAAAAAATCATGACACAGTTGTCAGTTAGAATCTATGGTTGGAATAACGGAACACCACTTTGTCGTATTTACCTGTATGTTCTATGGTTAACATCAACTTGATAGTGGCAGCTAGGGTAGCTGAAAGTTTGACTGCCAGCTAATGCAAACTGGCAGTTGATAAACACTTTGACCAACAGCTAAGATTTAGCCGAAGGCTACAATATTTAACCGAGCATTGATAAATCCGCCCTTGTTCACAAACATGAAAAAAAATCCAAAACAGCTTTCGCGGAAGAGAAACTGCAGAGACTCGGCACAGGTGGCGGAGAATATGTTCCATCTCCTGCCAATGATATTGATGTGAAACTGAAGGAACTTTTAGGGAAACAAGTCACTGGCCTGTGCTCTCAAGTTGACGATGTCTAAATCTATCCAAAATTTCCTGGTCATTCCATTCTGTAAAATGGTTAGTTCGTCGCCGAAAGTTTTGTGGGCGTCTCGGATATACAAGTTCATTAAAATCTTCGTCATCACTAAAACTCAGTATATCGGGATATTCCATTATACCTATTTGGTAAAAATAAAAAATTTACAGAATCCACTGACAGTTGAACAAAGTTTTTAGGTTAGAAAACTAGGGTTATTATTTTAACCACCTATTTTTGGGCGGTTAACAAACCCGTTGGCAAAACTCTGGTCACCCACTGATCCAGTCTTGTACAAAACACCCATTTTGCTTAAACCATTAGTTATGTTTTAAACCTTGTTGGTACAACTCGCCCTAAGTTGAATTATGAAAATAGTCAAACGCCAAAGTAACTTAACTGTCAATAATGTCAAATTATGACAGAAGGCGGAAAAAGTCTTCTTTCCAGTTTTGGATAATTGTATATTTCCTCATTGTTATCCATTTGTAAACATTGCTAAATCTTATTCAGGATTCATTTGTTTGTTTATTACATTGACATGACTTGAGTCACAGTAGTAGTTCACCTCATGAATAAATTAGATTGAAATTTTTGCGGAACCACCTGCTGGAAACCTTTTCGAAAAAGTTCACACACTTGATGAATTATGCAATATCTTTGTTTTCGCTAACGCGAATAAGGATTTTACCCATACATGATGGTATTACAAAATGAGTATTTACCTATATATTTGTTAAACAAATTTACAGAAGTAATATTTATCATATATTTACATTGCTGTTTATTTTTCACATTGAATATACAAAATCGTCTTATTAGTTTCTTTACTATATTCTTAAAAACTGTATACGCTAACTTTTTGTTACCTACATTTCAAACTATTCAATTGTGATGGAGCAATTTTTCGACGTTCTATTGAGTCCGAGCAAAAGTTTATATACTTTCCAGGTTTTTCAACGTTTCTTATAACCAATAACTGAATTTAAGTAACTCCCAACAACAAAAACTAAAAATATTAGCTTATATAACCTGTTGAACCAGTGTTGCCAATATACTGTCTTATGGACGAGTCTAAAAAATCCCAGCAAATTTGCCTATATATAGCTTTTGTGTCACAAGTCACAGGATAATAAAATTAATAGCTACATACCTATCTTACTATGTTGATTTACATAACCTGAATCCTGCGACTATCCTGAAATACCTTCAGGAAATAAGAACTACTAACATCTGCTGTTGAAAATTCGCATAATTGGGTGATATCGATATTGAATGGACCTCTGAATAAATTATTATCATTAAAATTGAAAAAATCTTCTATTAAAATCGCCAATGCTCATATAATAATAATGTCCGTGGGAAAAATATTGTAAGATATTATCATATCAACATTTAGCTAATAAAACAAAATAGATAAAAACAAAGAAATAGCACAAATATTGGGTATACATTTAAACGCACCAAATCATTTGGAAAATAAAAGATATCATTTCATTTCTATCCGGAATTCATCACGCGGAATATTGAATAAATGACTTTTCAGAAGGAATTTAAATCGACCAAAATATGTTGTAGTTGTTATTTCTAGTGGGAGAATATAAAAAACTCTAGGGGCCAGGTATGAATGACTTCTCTGTCCTATACTCTTCGCAGCAAAAGAAGTTTTAAATTTTTGTGCACTGTACCGGGTTGGGTACAAATGGTCAATATTTTGCAAAGTTTTTCTATTTTTAAATTGATTTACACAGAGAAAAAAAAAGTATAATTGTCTTATATCTAATAGTTTAGCCTCTAAATATAGCTGATCAGAAGAAAAAGTTCTTGTTTTACCTAACATTATTTTTAGTATATATTTTTGAATTATCTCTAATTTATGAAGATGTGTGGGTAATGCACTGCCCCAGGCTAGAATACCGTAACTTAATCTAGATTCTACCAACGCGAAGTACAATATTTTTAAATGGTTTATATCCAAAATAGGTTTTATATTTTTGAAACGATAAATTAGTGTTCTTAATGTCTTGACCATCTCATTAATATGAAGGTTCCAACGGAGATGCTGGTCGATCGTTATACCCAGATACTTTATAGAGTCTGTGGAAAGAAGATATGAATCTTGATCTTGCCCTGATTTTCTCATAGTTAGAATGTTATAATTTGGTAATCCGTTTTTGTAACAAGTAAAAGGTAAATACTTCGATTTTTTTATATTAATTGTTAGTAATCTACTGTCGAACCATTTTTTAATTAGAACTAAGTCTTCTTCCGCGAAATTTTTAACCGAGGCCCATGAACTTCCTTCATAAAAAATAACGGTGTCGTCAGCATAACTAATTATAGACCCCCTTATTTTCTACTTCAAAAGATTATTCACATAAATACTAAACAAAAATGGACCAAGCACCGTTCCTTGAGGAACCTCGTATTTAATAAGTAACTCTTCACTTTTTACACCGTTAACCTCTACACTTCGCTTCCTTTCGTGGAGATAACTAGTTAGCAAATCTAAGATTTTTCCTCTAAAACCAATCTCTTCTAGCGACTCTAATAATTTTTCATGACTTACCGAGTCAAAAGCTTTAGTCAAGTCTAAGAATATACATAAAGTAGATTTACTAGTATCTAATGCTTGATATATTTTTGATATTAGTGTAGAAATAGCGTCTTGAGTAGAAGTTTTAGTTTTAAAGCCGAATTGCATGTGTGATATTAAGTTGAATTTTTTTGTATATGTGTCAAATCTGGTTTTTAAAATCTTTTCAAAAATTTTCGTGAAGTTACTAATTAATCCAAGCAACGAATGAAAAATAGGGGAAATAATTCATGTAGAAGCCAATTTTGGCACACTTGTAGGGGAAGATGTTCTTAACAACATACTAAAAGTACTGAGGGGTGGGGGTGAAGCTTAGAGTGCGGGGGGTCTTTTGAAGGTCTTTTTTTCAGTTTTTGGTTCAACACACCATTTTGCTAAGATCAATGCTTAAGAAGATATGGAGGCGGAAGATGGAAAATTGAAAAAAAAAACGTTTTTATTGTTAAAAATGAAATGTTTGTAGTTAAAAATAATATGTTGATTGTTGAAAATTGAGTAATTAGTGAATTATTGATGTAACTTGAACATTAAATTTCGTCGAAATCTAAACTTTCATTTTCATCGATGTTGTCTTCGACGGGGGCTCCGTTCCTAGATGAGCTGAGGCATCCACAGGCACCGGAGAAGGCAATCCCTGCTTTGCGGCAGCTGCAGCGCACCACACACCCAGTCGTGTATCGGCAAAATATCATTTTCAAAACGGAGTCGGGTGCCACAGGGTCGCTCGTCTTAACTGGGTTGAGGATTCCTTCTTCTCCCTTGACCCAACCCCATTGTATTTGTGGTAGGGGGTTGCCGAGCGACTGTTGTATCTGTGAGAAAGTAATGAGACCAATGTAAGAATTCATCAAAAATTTATATTTTTTTATTTTAGGTAAATGAATTTACCTGTAGATATACTCTAAGCGAGTGTTGCTTTGAAGCTCCTTTGGTAGGAGGAAGAGTTGCATGTCTGATTTGGGCTTCATTGACGCTTTCAAATATTCCGAATACCTATGTTGGTTCAGGTTGTCTTGATGAGCAGGCGCTTTGTATATAGCCAAAAAAGCTTCTCCCCAGCCTGTTCAATATCCTCAGGTAATGCTGAGGGATCCTTGAATATTGTTGAAATGTCTTCAGTAATGCCAGGATTTTCTGTGAAAAGCTTAGCGATTCCCACTTTACTCTTTCCATGTATCGCCGAGGTGGTGTCGCATCCGGAGAAGCTATGGAGAAGGAGAATCGTTTTGGCGATTGGAAGTTGTTGAAGTTGCCGCACTGAAAACAATTTGGTCTCCACATTCCCACAGCCTGACTTCATGAAGTACATATTGATTGATTGTGGTGCCAATCCAATGAGGAGAACTATCAAGTCCACATCCTCCCCAACTTTTACTACAGTTGGATGTACAGCAGCTTTATCCAGCCCGCACCTCACAATAGTGCCGTCAGCATCCCCTGTAGCAATAGTTGTTTCAATCCCGGCTGCTGTCATTTTCTCACTGAGCAAGTAAATCAGCCTTGTTTTGTTCCTTTCGTTAGCAAGAAAATGCTCCTTTTGAACTGTGATGGCCGTGCTTTCATGAAAGTTGATGTCAACAGAAGTTTTTGTGATCCCTCTTCGCTTCTGCTCCGCTCGTTTTGTGCTGACGACATCACTATAACCATCAAAAACCACCATACAATTTTCACCGTAGTGTTTCTGCAACAATTCACCTCTACCGTCTAAGGCTCCAACGACGTACACAACAATAGGCACACCATCATAATGCCCCCCTTTCAAAATATCCATGTACAATATTTTGCAACTAACATACAAATTTTGAATTTTTGCATTATTCCCGTATTGCTATTGTTTAAAAAATGGATTATTTAATTTTTAAATAATAAATTTAAATAATGAATAATTAAATACATGTTCAACCTGTCTTCGCTATGTTTCATATTTGGAACAAAGGGCGGTAAGAGATTGATTATTTAAACAATAAACAATTCATTTTTAACAATAAGAACGTTTTTTTTTTCAATTTTCCATCTTTTGCCTCCATATCTCCTTAAGCATTGATCCTACAAAAAAAGTGTATGGGACCTTTTTTATAGAAAATTTTATGTAATTATTTTTCGAGTTATTAACAAAAAACTGAAAAAAGGGACCTTTAGAGACCCCCCTCACCCTTAGCTTCACCCCCACACCTCAGTAGGTACTCTTAGTACCTTTCCCTGCAAGTGTGTTAAAATTGGCTTCTACATGAATTATTTCCGCTATTTGGTATTTTTCGGTTTTCGTTGCCTGAACTAATATCTAATTTAAATCTCATATTTTAAATTTCTTTTTCAAATGTATACAGATATTTTTTAAAAATTTAATCTAAAGTTTAATATAACTCGCAGGCCGCCAGCTGAACAGCGCTGCCATATGGATTGAACTACAGATTTGTGGGTTATTTTGAAGTCGCATGTTGCCTAAATACCTCATTTTTTTTAGTATCAACAATACAATTTTCGATTCTTTGGGTGAAGCAAATTTACATCCTTCAATTATTCAATTCACAATTAATTACTTTGACATTTATTGTGTCATTTCGTTGACATTATAAAACATTCCAAAACAAACCTACTTTTTGCATCAACACCTGCTAACGATTGCATAAAAGCCTAACCTTAAAAATGAAACGGATCGTACTTTCGGAAAAAAAATCTGCAGCAAATCGCTGACCAAAGTGTGCACACGTTCGTTGAAAACTAATGGCATCAAAAAAAATAGCCTCGCATAAACTTGAAGGTGACAGCTAACTCTGCCATACACAGAGAATCATAATAACTAATCATAATACTCTAATAACACTGAGAAAAATATTTTAGCATAAAGTTTTGTATATAAATGTGTTCGTATGACGACCAATTTGAAAGTTTCTCTTCTTGTCTGTTGGTGTATTGTAGTCTTTGACGTATACTGTAAACGTAGGTTTAATTGAGCAGAGCTAGGCACTGGGAACAGTCGAATATAAACGATCTAGTTTCACTTCACTCGCTTAATTTTATTATAAGTAAAGTGTATACCTGTGTTGCCCAACCTCTTGTTATCTTGAAGAATGTGTAAAACCATAGCCTCATTTTACATTCAAACAGAGGTATTCCTAAGAATTTTAGATCATGTTACGACTTTTGGTTTGCAGTTGGAGGTGAAGATGTCGCTATTGTAACAACTTTTACACTTCCGTTACTGGAAGACATGTATTTATTGCGATTTTGTTGTCTTCTTCAGTCCGTGATTAAGCTCTTAGAGCTCGTGGACGGAGACCATATACCTTGTACTGATGAGGCGCAAATACGCCGAAATCAGTCTACAAGTTATGTTGTCCTTTCTAATTGCAAACCAGAATGGTTGGTGTTAAATATATTGTAGATATACCAACCCCGTTTGACTTTGAAGTGTGATTCAATATCCATCGGGGCCCTATAGCTCGGGAAGTAGTTGTTGCTTCTTAGTTGAGCGGTCACTGTCTTTGAAAAATATTTTTCAAAACTTATAAAGCTTTAGAATAATTATTATTATTATTCTGCGATATCTATTGTTACGAAGTCATTTAATAAATATATGTTTCGGATTAAAATTACTATTGTATGAGATATATATTAATAAATCATTTATTCAAATTCTAATTAATTTGTTTATTCGAATTTTGTAAACGATTAGTCATTTACATGCTAACGACGTAACGTCTGGATAGTTATTGTTGTTATGGCACTATAGCAAAGACAAACAAACCCGTCACCGATATGCTGTTTTACCAAATATAGTTACAATCAAATTGTTGGATACACCTTTGTATTCTTGGTTTTTGCAAAATGTTTAAATGTTTGTTATTAAGCTGTTTGAAAAATCATTCAAAACAATGATAATAAATCGCCAATTACTGATATTATTTTTACTTGTGTTAATAGAGTTTATTTTTATTTCTTTATAAAGCAGATTTCGTAACAAAGAGCTTTTCTTACGATCTGTTGTTCGTTTTAAATAGTTCTTTCAAAAAGCAACGCTCATTCGCTACCCAATCAACAAACTTCAATAATTAAATCATCCTTTTTTGAATTGGTTTTTCCTTTATCTCACTTTTATTTACCCCTTTATTTTCGATCTAGCAAAGATCACAACATCCAGTTATAGCTTTTAATTGACATTTGATGACGGCATAGGAACTATAAAAAGCTATAACTGGGTGTTGCGATCTATGTGTGTCACTCTGTATGTATGTTCGTTCAAGATTTATATTAATAGAGAGTTTTTTTTTCTAAGGAGCCGTCCCTTCGCCGGTACCACCTCAGCCTCCTGGGCTTATTGTGGATACTCCTAGTGTTCTGACTATAACCTATTCAGCCATTCCGTTCCCTGTATTAGCTCATACAGGTTCTTTGCTGGTTGGTTGTAGAAGTCATTTGGGGTCTACCATACAGTTTCTGCCTTCTTTGGTCCAGCGACTCACAGGTGCATAGTATATGCAGAGCTGTTTCGGTATCCTTTTTGCATCTTCTGCATATAAGGTCTCCGTTGTACAGCCCTATTCTGTTTAGGTGCTCCTTTGTGGGAAAGTGTCCCGTAAGTAGCCCCGTTATGGTGCGTAGTTTGTTCCTGCTCATTGAGAGCAGGAACAGGAGTTTTTTTATGAATTTCTTCCCATGTATTTGCCTGGTCGCATTCTTCCAGTGTTTATTGTGTTGTTCTTTCAACTACCCTTTTAACCATGACCTCGTTAAGCATCTGGGTATGCCCACAGCAGGTTCGGGTCCGTTCATCAGAGTTGACGATTCTACTCTTGCGAGTTCGTCAGCTTTTTCATTGCCTGCGATTCCTTTATGACCTGGGACCCCCTCCATTGTTACACTGTTTCGAGTCGCCAGTCTTCTAAGTTCTTCGCCGCATTCCCATACTAGCCGAGATGTCACCCTATAGCTCTGAAGTGCTTTAAGGGCGGCTTGACTGTCACTGTAGATCCTGATCTGCCTGTTGTTGTAGGCTCTCATATTATTAGCCCTTGCACATGCAAGTATGGCATAGACCTCTGCTTGAAATATAGAAGCGTATTTGCCAAGCGAGGCGATCCCTTCATATTTGCTCGTCCTGCTGTATATGCCCGCTCCGGTTCATTTTTTGATCCGTCTGTATACCAGATCAGTTCATTCGCTCTCTACTAAGTGATGGTGCGTTCTCTTCCTCAAGCTCCTTTCGATCTTTGATGACAATCTCGAAGTTCTTGCGAAATATATATTTGGTGGTCATGTGGTCTGTTGGCATTTTGAAAATGTCATCATCCACATGCCATATCTCTGTGTGTCCTCTCCCATGTGCCACGTCATGGTCTGATGCTTTTTCCAGTCGGAATAGTGCTGCCCTTGCTTCGCACATTATGACACAATGTAGCGGAGGAAGGTCTAGCATTGTCTCCATTGTCTAATAGTGAGTTACTTTCGACCCCCACTGTAAGCGAATATGTTATTCGTTCATGTACCATTCAATCGGTCGAATTGTCTCCAAAGACATTTCTATAGATTGTTATCTCCCGTTATTGACAATATAATATAGTATTTGTTGCTTGCGTTTATTTGGGCTTCAAGCACTTGTGCGTGACGCCTCAGTCGTCACGACTTTTGAGCAAAACGAACACGATTTTCTAGGATCCTAAAAACCACTTGTCATGTGAAAAGATATGTTTAGTAAGGTTTAAATCGTAATCGGCACAATCTTAACCTTTAGATAAACGTCAAACCGGACAAACGTCAAATATTTAATATCCGGTATGTGCTTGAGGGGCAAGGGGAAGGTATGACTAGGCGTCACGCCCGGTAATAAACGAACGGAATTCAGTCACTACGAGCTGCTACTAGCAGCCAAAAGTGAATAATCGTAAGCACCTATTATTTCCCCACTACTAGCTGTGAAGTTGACAATTATTGCTTCTTCTAGCCAACTGAGAAGTTGAATTTTTCTATTAGTGGTCAATAATCTTTTCTATAAATTAACATAGGTCAATAACGGACAAATTCAAATATTTTGAGAATTCAGGGATAGTAGTTCAACAAAAACTTGTTCAACATAATTTTGTATACCCAGGAGATTGTCTTTAACATATTTGCTGCTTGAAATTACCTATCAAGGTAAAATTATTTGAATAAAAATGCCATTAGTTTAAAATTCCCGCTCAACAAAAAATGACTGATGACATAACGAGTACGTTCATGATATATCGAAAGCTGACAGTGTACTTGTCTGTCAGACGACGGAGTAAATGCTTCTCGTGGTGAGTTTGTGAATTATTTTCAATTTTTGGCTTAAATTTGACTGGTAGTGGAAAAAATTGTATATACTCCATGGTGCTGAAGACGTTTATGAACCTCGCACCTTATTCCGCTCGGGGCAAAGCCACTCGCGAAATAATCTTGGTGCTCGGTCAATAATAATAGTCTTCACCACCTTGGTGTATAATATACTGTTCTTTATTTTACTTGTCCCAAGTTTTGATTTGTTAGCGTGTCCTCACAATTAAATCTTGAAAATATAACAAATTCTACCATCATAATAATAGCTATGTTCGCGG
>CAJUYI010008143.1:0-11280 GCA_910591695.1 Galerucella pusilla
TGTTAAGCTTTTCCTACCCGGTAAACAATGTACTATTGTTGAACTTTTGTTGAACTACTATCCCTGATTTCTCAAAATACTTAACTTTGTCCATTATTGACCTAGGTTAATAATAGAAAAAAATATTAACCACTAATAGAGAAATTCAACTTCTCAGTTGTCTAGAAGAAGCAATCATTGTCAACTTTTAGGTACGTGAAAAAACATTCACTTATCAAACAATGAGTTCTCCCTGTGAGATATATCAGGTATTGAAGAGGGCGTCCAATGAAATTAAAATGTTCTCATTTTTCCCAAATGAATGTTCCAATCCACATCACATCCACACTATATCGGAACCTTTTTTATTGAACATCTTCCATCCAAAACTCTTAGGTTATTTGGATGAGATATTGATATTTGCAAAAGGTATTTTGACGCAATTTTCTTGGCATGATTCTGAAAAACATGTTCCCGTATTTCCAGTATCTCCAGTAGCTGTTGTAGTACCTAGAGCTAACGAAAGTTTTTTACCAGAAGCCAGTTTAGTTTTCGCTGCAACAAAAAATACTGAAAACCAACATAACATGGACGCTGAAATATTTGAAAATTGGTTGGGAGAACAAGTTTTATAAACTTAAGAATAGAGATTTTCAATCATTTTGGACAACGCTTCATACCATTCGCGCCTCCTAGAAAAGATTCCAAATTCGACTTCCCTTGAAATTGTATTCGAAAATGGCTGTATACGATTAATATCTGAAATTGTTATTTATTCACCAAGGCAAATTAGTTCAGAGAAGTGCGAGAAGCAACGAAGGTAATAAACCTCAATGGAAAAAGTGACAATCAACGCGTTTCAAGAAAAAAATTCCCCGGTTGAACTTTTGCTCTCAAAAACTTTTTATCACCCAAGAAAGATCTTGTTTATGGAGACGTTTTTG
Organism: Galerucella pusilla; assembly: GCA_910591695.1. NCBI lineage: Eukaryota > Metazoa > Arthropoda > Insecta > Coleoptera > Chrysomelidae > Galerucella > Galerucella pusilla. The sequence goes on from CAJUYI010008143.1 coordinate 924, forward strand.
AGATAATATGGAGCTAAATGTGAAAAAGATCGTATTTTGAAAAAATTGGAATATTCCTTTTTTGTTTCGATATGTATTATCTAATAGATTTGGTTGGGTCTCATATCACTACACGCTCATAAAAGACGACACAATTTTTGGTGTGTTCTGCTACAAGTCAGATAAAAATAACGTTCGAAAACTGCTGAAATTTCCAACTAACAAAACACCTTTTTTCCACTACTATCTGTGAAATTCACAATTATTGCTTCCTCTAGCCAACTGAGAAGTTGAATTTCCCTTAAGAATTCAGGAAAAGTAGTTCAACAAAAACTTGTGCACTACTACTACTACTAAATGTGCAGGCGAGCCTTGTCCTGGACAACTCGAGCCAAGGTTCCGGAACTGAGGCCACTGGCGGGCCCATTGTGCCATTCCCGCTACCTAGACATCCATGAAGCCGAGCCCTTCAATAAAGGCCACAACCTTTTTCAATGGATGTCTGCTTGTGTCTCCAGGGGCCATAACAGGAACTCCGAAGATTCGCCTGCGAAGTACAGCCCAGTGTGGACATTCTAAGAGAACATGGACTGACGTTTCATCAGTCATGCCGCAACCCCTACATAGGGAACTTTCCTCTACTCCTAAGTTGTGGAGGTGTTTCCTCATACAGCAGTGCCCTGTTAGGAGTCCTGCTATCTTTCTTAGCCCTCTCCTTGGTAGTTCAGTAGCTGCCCTGGCGTGTTCATCAGTCCATCCCTTCAGTAAAAGTTTGGATTGTCTAGGACCCTGCAAAGCATTCCAATGAGCGAGGTGCTGATTCCTCAGCCACTTCTTCGTCTCCTTGCGTATTTTTTGTTTTGTAAGGCCCAGGGTCGGCCCCGGGCCGCAGAAAGTAGCTGCCGCCCCTTCCGCAGCCAGTGCATCCGCCATCTCGTTGCCTTCAAAACCAGAGTGGGCTGGAATCCATTCTAGCTGCACCACGTTCCGCCTTGAAAGATTAGCAAGTCGTTCTCGACATTCGTTAGCATGCCCTGAGTTGCTGATTTACCCACTCATGTCTTAAATTGCTGCCTGACTGTCGGTGTATATGGTTATGCGTCGATCCACATAACCTTTCTCTAGGTTTATCTGTGCACATTCCAAGATAGCATATATCTCGGCCTGATATGCAGATACACCATCTCACCCAATGGTTCACAAACTTGTATTCTTGGGTTCCTGGTAGTAAATTCCAGCCCCTGCTCTATCACCGGAGCATGAGCCATCTGTGTACCAGACGGTCCCATTAGGCTGTGTATTCCTCTCTTTTTCCCAGGACTCTCTATCCCGGGTCATGGCCCTGCTTGGGGTAGCGAAGTAGTACTTACGCAGGCATTCATCAGCCGCTCGAGCCAGAACTGGCATATCTTCCAGGAGCCGGAGCTTCTTGACGTGCCTGCACTCTTCCCCTCTTCGCACGTATACCAGCCGTTTCAAGCGCAGGAAAGCCCTCCCCGCCGAAGACCAAGGATCACTTCTATCGCAACAGTTGGTGTAGTCCTCATGCAGCCAGTTGTCCCCGAACTGACCACCTCGGACCAATGGCTCTCCTACAGGCCGTTTGTCACCTAACTTAGGCGACTATCAAGATGAGCCTTCCATGTCAGTGATTTATAAAGGATCACTCCTAGATACTTCACCTGTTCAACCACCGGCAGTGGTACTCCATCAAGATTTAAACCCTCAGGTCTTATACAAAACTTGTGCAACATAATTTTGTACACTCAGGAGATTGTGTTTAGCATATTTGCTGCTTGAAATCACCTATTAGGATAGAATTATTTGAATAAAAATGCCAATAGTTTAAAATTCGCGCTCAACCAAAAATGACATAACGAGTACATGTAATATATCGAAAACTGACAGTGTACTTGTCAGTCAGACGACGGAGTAAACACTTCTCGTGGAGCGTTTGAGAATTATTTCTGGTTTTTGTCCTCAATTAGGCTAGTAGTGGAAAAAATTGTATATACACCATGGTGGTGAAGTCAATTATAAACCTCGCACTGTATTCCGCTGGATCAATAATAATAGTCTTCACCACCTTGGTGTATAATAAACTATTTTCTATAACTTCCTAATCCGAAAGTAGTAAAAGAACTGCCTCCCGACTACTTTATCAGTTTGATTGAACTTGAAACCAAATTACCAATAAATACTTTTTTGCTACTTTGTACATTATCTTCTCGATCCGCTTACTAATTGCTTCTGCCATCGTTACATTTCATGTACCACTTGTAAACATTTCCATAAAAATTTCATTATATCTTTATATAATTCTTCGCTGGTATCAATTTATGTCTTGAAGTCTCCGAAGAAACAATGTTCGTGTACGAGGTCTCGATTTATATCGGTCTTGCCGCTTCTCGTGTACACAATTTATCTGATACCGAAGGCATCCTGAAATTTGTTTTAGCAAGAAATTATTTATTTCGAAATATTTGCTCGTATTCGATTCTTGGAAATTCTTCCACTTTGAGGATGGTTTTTAAGTTTATTTGCTTAGTACACTGAAAAAATGAAATATTTCAGAGAACATTCATGCTAGTGTCATTTATTCATTTATAGTTATTTATGTAATTAGTGGGATATGGACATTATTAACGCACGCATGTGAAGTTTGCACGTCGAGGCCGTGGGCCGAGTCGTGTAATCACATAAGTGCGTTAATAATTCCTTTTACACGTGTTACGTACAAAATTTTATCTACAACTGTATTATAAGTATTATTAACAGTACCTATATTATGAAATAAAAAAAAATTCAATCCAACGTATTTTTAATAATATTGACTGCAAACATAAGGTACAGTGTAACATATTTTGTGACCATAGCAGCAAAGACAAACAATGCTGTGGAAATCAAATAAATTAGTTATGTCATCAAATTTTCAGTGGAATGAACAAAAATCTATGAAAATGAGTTCAATCGAAGACAACCTGCTTTCGGAAATTGAAAATGCAGCTTCCAGTGTTATTCTAAATATTTAATTTTGGTATTAATATGTTTCTAGATTTTTATTATCGCACTAGTGCGGTAATGTAATCAAAAACGCACTAGTGCGGTAACACTGAAAATGGTGTCAAATCGTACCCATTACATGACAGGTGTAGATAAAATATGTTATTTCAACAAAAAAATAGTTACCGAATTATTAACTCATTATTTTATATATCGACCATTTTATCACGATTATGTGTATAATTACTAATGTAAAATCGTTTATATTGGCTCCAGATTGGCTGGTTGCAATGACCTTTCTTTAAGTTCGCACATTTTCCGAGGTTCTTGTTTGCTTCTGCTGACTGTATCTGTATCTGTATCTGACTGTAAACCCGTTGTTTGGCTCCAAGCTAGCTACAATCACAGCTTATTAAGTAGCTGCCAACTCAAAAAGTCATATGTGTTGTTTTACTACGGTATCAGCCATGTATAATTCACCGTGTAACCCACCAGGAGGTCAAGTATTTGGATATCATTCTGGATTCAAACCTAACCTGGAATTCACACATACATGACACAAGTAGTGAATGGCCCAGTATCTGCCGAACCAGCAATGGGGAGAACCTGGAGGCTAGATCTACGGTTCGTACATAGGTTGTACATACCCAGGTGAAATGTCCACGCATCTGTATTCCCGGCGAAAATCTACGCTTTCGACATGTTTGCAAATGAATATCAAAAGGTATAGACGCCAGAAGATCCTTATTCTCTCAGATAATCAGGCAAGACTGAAATATTTAACATGTCCACAGACCGGATCTAGATTGGTCTGGGAGTGCCTACAAAAACTCTAAACACTTGCAAATTATAATAGAGTAACTTCCACGGCACAAGGGTATTCTAGGCAATGCAATGGCAGGCACCCGATTGTGCATGGAAGAAGAAAAAACAGCCTTACACATCCTGTCAGATAGCCAGGCTCGAACAGGAGCTCGAGCAGGGTAAAATCTAAAATGGTACATAACTGTCTACAATCCCTTGAACTACTGGGCAAGGAGAATATAGTGTTATTTTGACCTGGGTACCGGCGCATCGAGGAGTGGAGGGCAATGAGGAGGCCGACACTCTGGCAAAATGGGATCAGAGACTTTATTCATCGGACCTGAACCATTTTTTGGCATTGCGGAAAGCACTGCTAGATCAGCCATAGCTGTTTAAGTTTGATTTTCTTTCGAATTTTCTTTTAGGAAAGAAAATTAGTGGCGCCCTTAAATTGCTTTTTCTATTTTTTACTGGTTATTTTTAAGTAAATTATTTTCTTCATATTAATAAGGTAACAAAGCTATGCGAACTGGCTTAGTTTACCTCCAAATTTAATTGGTTAGTAAGGCAAGAACCTGCATTATTCTCTTTCAATTTTTTCGTCATTCAACATCATAATTTCATTTGCGAAATTGAGCAACATATTGTTTCATTTGCGCTCAATCCAAAAATACTGTTTCACTATATTTCTCTCTATATTTCAATATAATTGGAGATATAGACTAGGAGAGTACTTAAGGTAGGAATTCTCCAAGGACCTAGTGAAAAGACTGCTGGCCTGATAAGGACAACTGGAATCTTCACATAAACGGTACAACCAAAAGCAAAGAGGAGCTGAGGTCTCAGAGCCTCGGAATGGTGGTACGGAACAAATCAATCAACCTACGTTAACCGTAGTCTAATCTAGAGTCTACACTGCATCATTATACATCGTTATTATATTTGAAATACACTGCCTATGTTTGTCAGTGTATCTTCAACTACAGTTCCTAGTTACTGTTTCTCTGGAAAGAAGTGTGCTTGCAAATTACACCGAATCCCCAGATAATTGATTCATGCATACTTAATTGGAATTCTTATTCTCAATACGTAAGTTTCAAAATAACAAAAGGTTCGTGTAGCAGAATGTAATTTTTTTTCGATTTTGATTAGTGTAATTACTGAAAGAAAATGTTTTATGGCAACGAGCGCTCAGCAGGTACAAAAGATTGCATGATACGTATTTTTCCTGAGTGGATGGGCGGAGGTGCTTGAATTATTTCCAACTGCAAGCAGTGTGGGTGGCAGTTTTATAATAGAAGAAGGGATAGAAAATAAAAACAAATTGGAAGTGAAGTATTTTATATTAAGAATCTAATATATACAAGAAAAAGTTTATATCACAGCAGCTTTATTAAGTTTCTCTAAACGTTGTTTATAAAATTTATATAAATTCCTTGTAAAATAACAATGCTGATGACGCTTCAGAAATCTGTCTAAGCTGTCCATTATTTCATGCGATTATTTCCCTCCTATTTCTTTCCACCAATCGCTATCAAGAATTGGTATGTCAAACATACATTTTAAGTGGAAAAATTACTCAACAGCTGTCAACTTAGCTGTCAGCAGTTGGACAAGTTGCCTTGATGGTTTTCAAGCTGTATTACTTTGTACCGTTACCAACAACAAAGATCACAAAGAACGCGTACAAATTTATTAATTTTTCAACTGAAATTCACAGCAACATAGAGAATAGTGCTACCACAAACATAATAACAAACACAAACATAAAAACAAAACAAGAATGAAGATAATTCGATATGGTTATGAAAAGGCAGCTTGTGGCGTTGGTATCGCGAACTGACAAGAGACATTGACAGTTGACAATTGTCTAATAGTGAGATTTGAGGATTGAAGTAGCCAATGAGACTTCAAGCAGAAATTAAGGAAGGATTGAAGATTTCGAAGAATTCTAGAGCAAGACGACAAATTCATACATGAGCAAGTCATCTGCAGTGATTGCTTATACTCGACCATAATGAAAACTCTGTAATCAGTTGACGATGTTCAGCTGCAATTAGAACCATGGACGTAACATAAATCGATGGGATTGAGGAACAAGACAGCTGTTTTGTCTAGGTTCACGTGGTTGAAGTGGTTTCTCAAAATGGGATATACTATTGTTAGCGAATATTATCCAAAGCCTTTGGAACATATTTGATTAGTGATGTTCACGAAACCAACAGGACGCAATTGGAATAAGAGGTCTTGTTTAGAGACCAGGGTAGATAATAATACTCTTGAGGCTACTGTTTCTAATTTCCTCCGGCAGGAGTGAGACTTGATGCTCATAAGGATCTTCTCGACATTCGCATGATACTTGAAACGGAAGTAATCAAATTCTTGATTCTTGTTGTTCAAGTCTCGTCTCGAAGACAACTATTTTAGAGGTAAGAGATTGGACGCAAGTACATCTCTCCATTCCCGTTATTTAGTTGTTTGCTTCAATTACTATTAAACAGAAACTTGATGACGCAGCCTCTTGAAAATTTAACACTGGTCTTCCAATAAAAAGCAGCTGACTGAATGAAATTCAAAAAGTAACTGCCATCGTATTCGGAGCCGAATTAATATATCATACTTTTGAACAAACGGAATGATTAATGAGTGGACATACCTACGACTCGCATCAATGACAGTCGCATTGAATTAATACCGAATAATTACATGATGCCCCAAATCTAAATACGTTTCAATCCAGATAATTATCGGTTTTGCTTTAAATTTGTAATTTATTAATAATGTAAATGGGACTTCAATGTTACAATAATTTAATCTATCAGTGAATGATAATGAATGTTTGGGATAATATGTAGAGAGCTGTTTATCATCAATTGAATTTTTTTTATTTCAGTTGACAGTTTTTGAAAAAAGTTTGGGGATACTCATTTATTATTTTGTTTGGCGATAATATTTCACCCACGCGGACTTGAAACTTTTACAACCACAAAACAGAAATCATTTAACAATTTGCCTTTTTTCTGGAAAGGTTTAAAAAAGATCCACTTGGTGCAGCACCAGTGGGGGAACATTTGTTTTGAATTTTGTATTGACAGCAGCAAGAAACGTTTTTCTTCCAAACCAATTATAAAGGGTGTCCCAAGATTTCTTTTACAGGCTGTAACCCAGGAATTAACGAATAGGTTCATTTGAAAATTGGATAATCTTTTTGGAACCTACAGTAATTTCATCCGAAGTGTACAGGGTATTTGTGACGTCATCGAAGAGGCAGGGCGTTATTGCAATGGAAAAAATTCAATGAACGGAGGGATCAAACTTAGCTCAAATGAAAGAGCATTTTTTAAATTCAACAGTGTATCACAATGAGGGTACTGAAGGGGATTATTACACCAAATTTTCAGTTTAATGTTTATTTGCCACAATAACTGAAACATTTCGACTTTTAAGTGATTTTATAAAAGAAGTTCAAAATGGCCTCCGTCTGCAACAACACAAGCATCGAACCGTCTAAGTAGTTCACGAGTACATGCCGCATGTATCATCTCTTGCGTAAGGTTATCACAAGCTTGTTGCAATTAAACACTAACCTGAAAATTTGATGTAATTATCCACTTGAGTATCCTTACTGTGATACACTGTTGAATTTGAAATAAAAAGATCTCTCATTTGAACTGAGTTTGATCCCCCCTTCCATTGAATTTTTTTCATTGCGATGACGTCCCTGCTTATATGATGACGTCCCAAAAAGATTACCCAATTACCCAATTTTCAAATAAGCCTATTTGTTAATTCCCGAGTTTCAGCCTGTAAAAGAAAATCTTGGGACACCCTGTATATTGTTCATAAAATAATGGAACCAACTTTTATTATGCCGATGGAACATTGTGCATTCGCGAGTTGTACATTCTGACAGTCATTGAAAACAGGATGGAGTGAAATTCGTACTTTTTGTAAAACTGCAACTAAACAGGAAAAATTTTATATTCATGAAAAGCTATAACTGGGTAATGCGATTCTGAGTGGTTCACTTCGCTTTCTTCGCCAGGTAGTTACTTAATTGGTGTCAGAGGAAACAAATGTCTGTTAACCCTGGCAAAACTGTAATAGTTCCCTTCACTAGAAAAAGAAAGTTGGAGGATCTTCCACCACTTTCATACAATGGTGAGGTTATTCCATTGCAGCGGAAGTAAAATATTTGGGGATTATCCTAGATAAGAAACTTACTTGGAACGCTCACTTGGTAAAAGTTATCCATGAGGCCAGACCATCTATGTGGACATGTCGCAGGATCTGTGGAAAATCTTGGGGCTTGGGACCCAAACAAATCTATTCGATATATGTGATGATCGTTAGACCAATGATCACATATGGAGCTACTGCTTGGTGGCCAAAAAAAGCTTTACAGCGAACGGCCCAAGCAAAGCTGTATGGTTTACAGAGACAGGCTTGTCTGCAATCACTGGTGCTATCAGCTCCACACCGTCAGCAGCCATGGAAATCCTGGACCTACCTCCTCTCCATATATTTTTGGAAAGAGAGGCTAGATGGACAGACATAAAAACAAACACTAAATACCTGGACAGCAAGAAGAGCTTTAGATTTCTGGCATAATTTACCAGGATTGGTTCATTCAAAGGCTTTCATACATACTTCGTAGTATGTCTCCAAACAAATGTTAGACCATAGCAGGCATGACTTACGTTGTCTAACAGGCCTTTTAACTGGCCACTGTCATCTGAATCATCATATGCTAAAACTTGGACTGTCGGAAGATAATGAAGCAGCAGAGCATATAATTTGTGCCTGCCCCGCCGCAGCTCGAATCAGGTATCTGATGTTTGGCAGGGTCTCTGTCTCGCTCTCGGACCTGAAATATCATTCACCAAATAAAATAATCGGCTTTGTTGAGAAGCTGAATTTGTTTGGTGAAATCTGAATAGGTGTGATCCACAATAGACTCTTGCGAGTCGCAGTGGAGGGCCTTATAGACCCACTCACCACAAACCTAACCTAACTTACTTAATTGGAATATTTCCACATTATCCTTACTTAATATTGTATAACATATAACTATTACATTACATTCGAGTTAGTTTCTTGTTAATCCCAAATTGGATGAAGTTTCCATTGTTGACATTTATTTTACCATAACTGTGATAGTGGTATAGAGGATGAATTACGGTTTTAATCCCGTGAAGTCAAAGGCTTGTAATAAGCCAAGATACAGAATAGCTTCTAGAGAGTAGATGATTTATAAACTTTCAAAATTAAAATCCCTATTTATTCGTGGTGGTTTGCTGCGTAATTTCACTTTTTGTTTAAAATTTACCTTCCATTATGATGAAAAGCTACATGTTTGAGTTACAAACTCCAATTGAAATAACTTTATATTTTGCATCATATCTATTCATATATAATTCCCGGCCAGCCATCTAACCCCATTTTAGTTTAATTCATAATTAATTCTTTATTTTAATAATAATAATGTGAAATGTTATATTATCAACATTGAAACTATGCGTACGAAATACATCCGTACTGAATGATGAAATAAAACAAGTTTAATTTGAAAATTCCACACTTGTGATTTTTAAGCAATCAAAACGTGTATTTCTGTCAGATCACCATAGCAACTTATGAATTTTATCGGAAATTTTTTCCTGGTACCCAACAGCGAATTATACTGGAAATTTTTTTGACGTTTATAATGACAGAATATTTTCTTGACAATCTAATTTTTATTTGTTTACATAATAATTTTGATTAATTTCAACAAAAAGCTTAAGTGTTTTCTAAATTCATGGACCATTATGATTGATGTTTATATTAAAAACGCAATTATTGTATACTATGGCAGGTTGATTCGAAGTTGCTTGCTCTTTATTTAGAGATTCTTGGACTGCCTTTGCAGAAGTTGAAGCAGACCTCATTGCGTCAATTATATCCTGATGATGGCCCGAGTCAATTTGCAGATATGGTTTTATGGAGTGGCTGCTACCATGCCCTGTTATTTTAATTAATTGCTGTTCTCCAATTCCCGTTTTGGCTAGAGTTGAAATAGCAGTGGCCCTCGTAGAATGATTTGTTATCTTGATCTTGTTGACATTGATTCCAATCACTGATGCCGCCGATTTGAACCAGAAAGATATTGTATTTTGTCCAACCGGGCTGTTCTTGTACCAACCTTTGGAATTGGGGTGGTGCCAGTTTGGATTTGGAGTTAAAAATAAACGATTCGTTTTGATGAGTTGGTCTCGCTTGCTTATTGGTTTTTTGAACAGTCTTACTGAGCATAATTCTTCATTGACTGAATTCGGTACAAGCCACTTACTGTCGGTCATTCTTTTTGAACCGTCTTGAGTGGTCTTGGAGAAAACCGGGTTATATTCAATGCGTCCTGTTGGTTTCCCTTGATTGTCAATTTCCTCCACAAAATATTATATTGTTGCTGCCGCTCCTTCATTTCTTCTCCAGGCCAATTAATGAGCAGCACTGTGAAAGAAATTTCTTTGAAATCCTTGCGGAGTGTTTTCGTCCCAAAGCTCAAAAATCTTTATCAATTCGTCTGCTG
>CAJUYI010008145.1:0-11276 GCA_910591695.1 Galerucella pusilla
CTTTTGAAATTTCGTGACGTCATCTTTGGGGACCAAATTACCAACTCAGCCTTAGACACCCCTTATTAAATAAAGTAAAATTTAAACCCTTGAGCGCAACTCACCTATGCCGCCTAGCTAGTGGTAGTTTGAAAAGAATAATTTTTTTCATACCAGTGATTTTCATGCAATATATTCTTATGATGTATAGCACATTTCTGTTAATTAAAATTCTAGTAAAGTTCCCTATTCACCTATTGCTTCACTATGAACCTATCACAATTATTTCTGCGTGATAAATCTCAATTTTTATCTTGAAAGACCTAGTTCCTTTGTTGAATCATCGTTGCATGGATAGTAACCACTGTTACATACTAATACTATCTATAAACACATTAAAAGTTATGCTCCAGCAATCATTTCTTACCTTTTTTTGTAGACCAAACAAAGTTGAAAACATTCGAGGAATGCTCTGAGAACTAATTTGGTCCAAGCGGAATACTTTTAGATTTTACCTGTATTTTTCAAATATCTCGTACGCACCGAATACCATCAAAACTATTTTCTTTTTGTACCTGTGCTACACCCACTTGTTCTTGACTTGAGTCGGGTTGTTGAGAGACGAAGAGACCTAACAGTTTACAGTCTAAGACATACACTTTATGTGAAACCGTTGAGTGAAGAAGTGAATGGTATACCGGGTATTTTAATTGTTTGTGGGAAATGTGTCTAGATCAATGTACTAATTTGTGGCTATTGTGTTCTTTAGGTTTTGATAAAAATACAATTTTTAACTTGTGACTTTGGAATAGGCAACATGAGGATTTTAAATTTTTATTGGTAAGAGTATTACTATTTTTATTAATGGTTTTAAATATATGTTATTAATATAAAAAAAATAAGATGAATACCTGGAACACCCAAGCTTAAATCTAAGCTGTTCCCAACACTTGGATTTGGCTTAAAACCATATATAGGTATAGAAATATTTAATATAACTTAACATTTTTCCTTCGTTCTTATTTTACTTTCAATTGTTGGAAAAAGTCAATAGACAACAAAGTCCACAACATAAATATAACTTACGTGCGATGCAAATGACGAATTTAGAATTATTGAATATAATAATAATAATATATAACTTTATTGCTTATAGAAAACAATGTTTACAGCAAGGTTAGTGTATGAAAATATACAAAAAAAAATATTTCATTAAGTTTACAAGACAGTTTGTAATAAAAAATAAAAACAAAATAAAATAAATACATTATTCTTCGAGTATAAATGACCTCAATTTGAGAATATTCCAAAGGTAGCAGCATATAGTTTTTCCCTCAGATAGGTTTACACCTATTTTGTAGAGCAATTACTAATGTTTCCAAATTTTGCAGACAGGATATGTTTTGTTTCATAACTGTAAATATCGGACACTCAAACAAAATATGAAAAATAGTTTCTTTCTCGTCCAGGTTACAAACAGTACATGTTAAAGTAGGATCTATACTATACGTTATGCCGTTTAATGTGAACTTCATTTTAAATTGATTAACCGTACGGAGTTGAGCCAAAGTACGAAGTACGATTGGAGACTTCAACAGTAAATAATTGCTTGGTTCACGTGTTGTGGTGAAAGCATAATACAGTGCTTTTCAGATAAAAGTATCCACCTTTAATAACTTTTGTAATACTGGTATTTAGAAAAAATCCAAAAACACGTCAATTTATGTTGGAAGGGGCAAGCATTATGGCTTATTTAAACTTACTGGAAAAGCCACCCCCTCACCGCTAGCAGCATCCCCTTTATTTTTTTAAATCACTTTCCATATTTTTTATGTAAAATTTGGATACTCCTCTTTGAGCTGATTTCAAAAATGTATAATACTTGTAGGTTAAAGTGGTTAGTTCATGAGATAAACAATTTTTCTTTTAAGAGCACAAATTTCACTTATTATTTACTTTCACCTTATTTGCCTGTACTAAAATGGGTTGTACAACAGTTCAAACTCTTTAATCTTTTTAACTGTGCCATTTATTATGAAGTTACAATAAGTGTTCAAAATGAGTACCATTCACTTCCATACAATGGTATAATCTATTTTGAAATGCCTCTCTGACATTGCTTAATACGGCTGGATTTAATAAATTGTCGACATTCATTTTCTATCCTCTCTCGTAAATCATCCAGAGATTCTGGTTGGGTAGCATAAACTTTTGTTTTTAAATACCCCCATAAAAAGAAGTCTAGGGATGTTGAATCCGGTGACCTAGGTGGCCACTCCATCATCTGCCCCCTTCTACCTATCCAACGAGCGGGGAATGTTTCGTTTAAAAATTGTCGGACAGGCATAGCATAGTGTGGGGGAGCTCCGTCTTGTTGAAATACCAGTAAATCTTCGGAAAGGTTATCATCATTTTCTATTATTGTTGTAATACGTGGGTCAACTCCTTCCCTGAGTAGCTCAAGATATGATTCACCATTTAAATTTCCGTTGATGAAGAAAGGTCCGAAAATGTGGTCACCTAGGATACCACACCAAACGTTTAACTTTTGGGGATGTTGTGTATGGAATTCACGCATAATATGTGGATCACTTTCAGCCCAATATCTACAATTATGCCTACTTACTATTTAATGAAAATGAGCATTCATCAGAAAAGCAAATATTGTTTAACACTTGTGGATTGTTATTGATAATTTGCGTCATTGATTCGCAAAACTCTAGACGACGATCAAAATCATCTTCATTCAACTCGTGCACCAACTTAACTTTGTATGGGTGGTACTTGAATTTATGTAGAACTCGGAAAACTGTAGAAGATGAAACACCGATCGCTCTACTTATTGTTGACAACGATTGGGGTTGTTGAGCCTCTAAGCTGACTTGCCCTAAAATTGCCACTTGGATTGCTTCGTTATTTACGAGTCCCTCTCGCTTATGCACTTTATTGCAAACAGACCCTGTTGTGGGAAATTTCTCCATCAGTTGAATTACATACTTATGAGTTGCATGTCTTCCGTCATGTAATTCGTTAAATATTCTAGCAGCAGCTCTTGCACAATTATCATTTTGGTAGTATAAACCTACAATTTCAATTCTTTCTTGCAAAGAGTAAACCATTTCAGAGAAACAAAATAAATAATGTATCAAATTACACTATCAATAGTGACTACAAATTCTAGTTGACAATGTCAAACTTTAATAAAAAGTAGAGTTTTTTGTTGTTTGGATTTTTTAAGTAGAATAAATAGCACAGTTAAAAAGATTAAAGAGTTTGAACTGTTGTACAACCCATTTCAGTACAGGCAAATTAGGTGAAAGTAAAAAATAAGTAAAATTTGTGCTCTTAAAAGAAAAATTGTTTATCTCATAAACTAACCACTTTAACCTACAAGTATCATACATTTTTGAAATCAGCTCAAAGAGGAGTATCCAAATTTTACATAAAAATATGAAAAGTAATTTAAAAAAATAAAGGGGATGCTGCTAGGGGTGAGGGGGTGGCTTTTCCAGTAAGTTTAAATAAGCCATAATGCTTGCCCCTTCCAACATAAATTGACGTGTTTTTGGATTTTTTCTAAATACCAGTATTACAAAAGTTATTAAAGGTGGATACTTTTATCTGAAAAGGACTGTATAGAGCCATGAAAGGGTACGCTGACGATGTAGCAATATCGGATTGGTGCAGGAAGATCTAATATTTGGAAAACCGTAGTTAGATGACCATGAGTTAATTGATTCCATAACTGCATTGATACAACGTCAACAAAAAATTGTTTGATTTGGGATGCCCATTGCCCAATTATACTTTTTGATAGCGGAATTTATAATACGTAGCTGTTGCTCAAAACAAAGTCTGGAATAGCGAAATTTTTCCATTTGAAGAATCTTTAGTAACCCATTGATTGTCATTTTAAAAACATTGTACGACAACTTAACTCTTCCTGTTTCTATCCAAATAACAGAGTCCGGAGTATTAACCGCTACTAAAAGGATTCGTTTTAGGAAATGTATTTGCACCCTTTCTAGTGCATCCAAATAACGAGGACCCCAAACAGAGACACTGTTAAACATAACGCTTAACGCTAGAGATTCAAATAGTTTGATTCTAGGGTACCACATGTTAATTTTTGCCTTACACATCACAGGAATGAGAGCGCCAACGGCTTGTTTACCTTTTTTTACAGTTGCAGTTGACATTTCACTGAATAAGCCAGAGGAAGAAAACGTTACACCTAAATATGTATATTGTATTACTCAATTCTATGATCTCGTTCTTAAAATAAAATTTGTAGTTCGGTTTTTGGAATCCACCTTTAGAAAACCTAACAATTTTTGTTTCCTTAAATTAACAGTTAAACGATTGTGGAAGTATGTGGAAGTTTTTTCAAATGTGGAAGTATGTGTACAAGATTTTTGCCGGCGGTTTACTCCTCGGGTTTCACAAATTACGTTTTCAACTTGAGGAGGGTATTAAATGTTATATTTGTGCTTTTGTAAAGTTTAGCAGAAGATCCCCATCCGGTACACCGCTAATCTTCTTTAATAACTCCCTGTTACCTGCTGTACATCATTGCAAAATTCTTGGATTAACTTTCGACCCTCGGCTTAATTGGAAACTTCATATCAACACACTCAAAGGCATTTGTCATAAAAGTCTTAATATCAGCAAAGCTCTCTGCCACTATCACTGGGGATCCGACGAAAATACCTTTTTAAGAGTTCACAGATCCCTCATCCGTTCTAAACTATACTACGGCAGCTTTATTTAAATGTCAGCCTCCAAATCCACCATCGACCCACTGAACTCTATTCACAATACAGCCCTTCGACTTTCTCTCGGTGCTCTCCGTTCTAGTCCAGCTGCTAGTCTATACTGTGAAGCAAATGAGCCACCCCTGTTCCTAAGACGTCAATCCCTCCTCCTTTCATACGCTGCATCAACATCTTCTAACTCTGTTTACCCTTTGTTTACATCAATGTCTCAACATCATCCTTCCAACACTACTTCCAAACGTAGCGTAAAATCTTTTGCCCATCTTCTTTTCCCATTACTTGAGAATACCGACCTTTCAATGACCAATCCCCCAACCTCATACCCCTCCTTGGACTAAACAACTTCCTCTATCCAATACCTCCCTTACCAAGTTCAATAAACATGAATCGCCCAACATACTTATAAAGAAAGCATTTTTGGAAATATTAGAAAAAACACCATATGATGTAGTTCTATACACAGACGCCTCAAAAACTTCTTTTGGTGTTGGCTGCTCCGTCACAACCAACCACGAACTAATAGGTTCCTACCGGTTGCCCTCAACATGTAGCGTTCACTTTCCCCAATTAATTTACTCAATACTATCTTTCCTGACCCTCCAATAGTTCAAAACATCCATGACATCTATCAAACTCTCTCAGCTCGTGATGTAACAGTCTGTCTTATCTGGGCTCCCATCTCACATTGGTATTACTGGCAATGAAAACGCTGACCACCATGCTTAAGAGGCCTCTTCTTCCATCACCACAACAACGTTCCAGCTCCCAGATGACATAAAACTATTATTCAAAAATTCCGTCAAGGAGTCCTGGCAAAATTTTTGGCACAACAGCAAAACGGCCTTTTACGATATACAACCATTAATCGGCTGTCTCTCCCTCGATTTCTTAACCAGGAGAGAAGCTGCTGTCATTAGACGATTGCGGATCAATCATACCAGATACACACATGGTTACTTGATGTCTTCTGAAAACCTTCCCGTCTGACGTCACTGCAATAGTGCTTTAACCGTTAAACATATTCTCACAGACTGCCAGGAATACACCATTACATACAAGCGCCTAGACCTAAGACCAAACCTGAGAGAGCTTTTAAACTGCAATGCTGAAATCCCAAAGACATTGAAATTCCTCAAATCAACTAACCTCTACCACAAAATATAAACTAGATTGATATTTTACCGAGTATTTTACATATTTTATGGTTTAAGATAGTGTATGTATTTATAATATGTCTTTTTGTCTTTTGTACAGCGCCAATGGCCATAGTTGTCGAGGCACTTAAATTCTAATAAAAAAAAATACAGGTAGGTACTCTGCATAATTATATATTATAATAATTATATCCTATGTACCTACAAAATATACATTTAATGTATATTAAAAAATTAGTTATATTTACCAACTACTATGTACCTACATAATGTAAATTAATCATTGGCAATTTATCAAATATGTTAAACAGTCTAAAAACTCAAATGTGTGCGACTTATTGGAAATATTGAGAGTTGAAATAATTTTGCCTCACTTTCACTTAATTAGAAATTAGAATTTCCAATATTTACAGTTATATGTTCATAATTTGGTAATTGGATTTGGAGTGAGTGAGTGAGAGAGAGAGAGAGAGAGAGAGGCAATTAGAATTTTGTACCTTCTATAACTTACAGATAGTAGGGTCTTCAGTGCTTGTGCTATTTCTATTATTGTTTATGTTCCTTAATTAATATATTTGGAATTGTATTATTATACTAGGTACCTTCACTTAGTATAGTTTGTACGAAGTCAATTGGCCAACCGAAAAAATATATTTTTCCTGCGACCCTATACAAAAAGACGTTATTTTGTAATAGGATACTTTCAGCGATAACGTCACCAGTGAGAGAAAGTGTCATAACTTTAACTTTCGTCTCTAGTGACGAAAGTTAAATTTATATATTTTCAATTATTTGCCGCCCCCTCGTATATAATGCTTTGGCGACTTTCGCTTATTAATAAACAAAGATAGGAATCATTTCTTCAATAAGAATGCATTTTTTTGCTTTTTTTTAATTAAAAACCAAAATAGAATTGTAAAAATACCGGGAGTTTTAAATTTAATTGCCAATAGTTGTCAGGTTACTCCTATAATTTTGAATAGTTGCTCGAATGTAATAATTAACCGAGCAATTCACCAATATTTAAATAATAAGTAATGTTTTGAAAAATTCCGTTATTTTTAATTCTTAATAAAATATTTGTTCAATCTTCAATCTCTATATAAAATATAAATAAAAAAATATACTATATATAAAAAAATATACTATTTATCCCTTATCCCACACTATGAGAAAGTTGAATTTTACGTGCTTTACGGAGTCGAGAAAGTTACGTTTTCTACGGCCAGCCGGCAGCAGTTGTCGATAAAATAAATGTCGCTATAGTTTATTTCTTAATGTCTGACAGTACAGTAGCCTCATTAAATATTCAAATAGAAAATTATCTCTTCCAGAGTGATCCTAAGAATTTTACAAGTAAATACTAAAATTCTAATGCAAAACAATTAGGTGTCTGTATTGGTTATCTATACATCCCTGTTTCAGCTCAAAATACAATATGGTAATAAAACTGAACAATGCCAGCTGAACGATAAACATTGCGGCAGTGGCGGAGATTGCGATATTAGTTCATTTTGCATATTTAATTAGAGATATAACTATCGGTTCTATAATTTGTTCTATGAGGTTATCTAAAACCCACATTTTCTCTTCCTCTTTAATTACATGATTCACAGCATCTCTCCAGTTCTCTTCAGTTATTGTTTTCAATGAGTACTAAGAAATTGACCGCTGCGCGCAACTCATCCCTGTCCAAATAAACACCTTTTAAACAGGTCAGTTTTCACCCTGACGGGAACTCGAGTGACAGCTTAACGTACCCTAATTATGACACAGTAGAGTGGTTATCCTGACGGGAATTAGAGTGCGTCCATCTACATCTACTGAGACTGCTAAAGTGATGACTCCTTTGAAAGAAAATAAAGCAGGGGCAACAATTTCATTTATGCCCTTTTCTGAGCAAGTACAGCTATCAAATTTATCCAAGCAAGAAATTTCTTTTGTTAACTGTACTATGTATAATCCAATTTTTAATTCCACTTACAAAAATAACGACTCGCAGATAGCAGTGAATTTCATATTATAAATTAAATTTTCATATAAAATATTACCAACAATTATTGTGAAGGATCAAAACAGTAATAAATTTCATATAATAAAATAATATTTTTATAGAAAAATAATAACAACAATTATTGCTTGGGATGAAAAATTATGTGTAAACCACGGCAGTAAATTGCTTATTTCAGGCCCCAGGAAGAGCCAGGCTCGGCTGCACTTCGCCTGTCCATATCTTCTTTGTGCCTGCCACTTCACCGCCTAGGAATACATATACTATTTTGACCACTTGTCGAATATACTATTTTCAGCACTTGTCGGTGCTTTTGTTGGTGATTAATTACATCAACAATCAGAGGATCTATTCTCAAACAGTGATATTTTTTGTCGCATGCGAGATTGTACTTCGTACTAATTTGACGGAAGATATACCTACAGCACAGATAGCACGAACAAATCTATGGTTTTACTAAGCAGTCCACTGTTAAAAATTTTATGAATTTGAGAATTTTACCTGTGCAGATCGGTATAATGGAAATATAACAATGACGGTCCCTTTTAATGGCCATAGATTCAAGAATTTCATTCAAATAGACTATCCTATTATGTATTTTACAATAACATAGATATTAAAATAATAATATATTAGAAGACACCTGTTAATAACTCTAAGTTGAAGCAGATAAATACGTTTTGAGTGAAAAAAATTCGAAATAAAATAAACTTACCAAGTGAGTGTTCCTTTATTAGGTCAATCATAGCCGACGCCGACAAATCAATGAAAGTGCCAGGTCCCAAGAGTTTTTGGAAGGCTGCTTTCCTGGCTAGTGAGTCGGCAATGTGCCCCTTGATCATGGAGCTACTATTAAGAGGAGATGACACAGTCGACTATCTTATAACTATAATAGGAAAGTGGTATCACATATGAGTGACATTGTGATGTTAGCAATATGGCGTCGACGGCAGAGCCGGACTATTTAAATTTTCAATCAATAAAAATATATTCACTAGTGAAATTCTTTTTCACCTAGGTATAGCGTAGCGGCTTTTTAAATTTTCGATTAGAGGTGGTTTTCTTCGTTAAAGTGCACATTATCGTCCTTTTGACAAGATGAAATTAATAATATAGAAACACTGTATTTTGTTGGCTGCCAAGAATCTCTTATTGATGGAGCTCTAAGAAATCTACAAACATTAAATATAATATGAAGTTATAATAAATAAAACTTATGGAAGCACAAAGAAATATATTCCAGTACAGTCCTGTTTCGATTGTTTACTAACCTATGATATGTTGTTCCTGATGATTTTTTCGTATTTACAGTGTCTCTACTTGTACAACTAACAAAAAGAAAATCCAAAAATACCCAATTCACATCCACAAAACAATACTAAGTTGACAGAGAAGTGGTAGTAAAATGGCGAAACCGATACCACTTTTATGACAGGCGTAGCGACTCCTCTTAATACTAGCTCAATGCCCTTGATCCAGCCTAGAGTGACTTCGTTGTTGCTACAGGCTTCGATCAGGGACAGGTGACACTCCAGTACTAGGCCTGATGTGATACGTGGTCTGTCAGGGCTAGTAGTGCTTGTCTACTATCCGTAAGGATGTAAATTTTATTACCTGTGTTTCTTTTGGTAATCTCTTTTGCGGCGATGTAGATAGCAGTGAGCTCTGTTTAAGCAACGCTGACATTACAGCCCATCGCCCATTTGATGTTTAGATTCAGAGATCTGGAGTAAATTCCACATCCTGAGCCCATATTGGTTTTAGAGCCATCCGTGAAGATGCGGAGTGCGCCTTCTTCTGATGTGTTTTGTGTGTTATATTTAATGATTACCTTGAAGGGCCTGTGGAAGGCATATTGTGGTGAGATTGCGTCCGTATTAGTCTGCAGCAGTGGGACCTCATTGAGTGCCTCACGTCATAGGTTACGTCTCAATCTACCAGATCCTACGTCAGGTTGTATACCGTTAGAGCGTAAGCGTGTCATGGTCATCAAAATAAACTACTTGATGTGTATGTCAAGGGGAGTGAGACCAAGGATCACCTCTATCGCTCTGGTTGGTGTGGTTCTTATGCCTCCTGTTGTATTGAGGCATGTTGTTCTCTGAATTTGATCCAGTTTACGGACGACTGTCAGCTGGTTTGCCTTAACTCCCCAGGCAATCGCGCCGTACGTTAGCATAGGTCTGATGATGGCAGTGTAGATCCAGGCAGTAACCCTGGGTGAACCTTAGACCCTCTATTAGGTCTAAGGTATCTCTCATATCTTAAACTGCCACGCTCGAGTATTCCCGAAAAATCCTCTATTCGCCTCCCTAACTATAAAAGCAATCATATCCATTTAGGATCAAAACTGCTACTAAGGTTCAAATTATGTTCCTAAATTTGCCCCACAGTGTAGATACGTACTAATGATTAAGTTTTCTATATACATTATTCGTATTATAAATATCTAAACTGACTTTTTTTTCATTTCAGGCCTCGTCGGCGTTCAGGCAGCAGTATAGTTGTTCTCGACGGGGACCTAGATCCGGTGAAAAAACACCCTGACGACCTAGACGACAGTTTAGAGTATAATAACATGGTGATGATGATTCCTAGCGACAACGGACCTCATAGGGAAATGGCCGTCGATGTGCCGGATACTTTCATCGCCAGAAATAAGACTCCACCTAGATATCCACCTCCTAAGCCGACTCTTCAGGTGAGAAATAATATGAGAATATCGATATCATGATTATCTACAACAGGCTTCATTCCCAATTTTCTGCTTGAAAACAACCCAAACTAAGACCTATTATTGTTAATTATTTTGGCCTTCTGAACGTAGATTTACAATTTGGCCCATTATTTATGAATCACCTGTATAAAATCGAAAACAGACTATGTGGAAAATGTTTTTGTTGAATATGTTAAATGTTTTTATTTTATTTTTCTTGTCACAGGTAGGGTACGACAGGTTATTAGGAATATCTTTTGATGACGACAATCAGGAAAGAGCAATAGACGTACCTGATAATTTTGTAGAAAGAAAAAAGACTGCTCCTAAATATCCCTCTCCGAAAACTACAAAGGTAAAATAAGGAAGAAGGGCTCCTTTAAGCATGTATTTTGCACGGTTGATGGGATTTGCTTGTAGTTACTGCAGTCGACAGTGAAAAAGATATAGACACAAATAACCGAATAACCTATCTGAATATTAGAAATTTTTGAAGTTTAGCTAGCGGAACTAATTTCATTTTGTATTCATGTCTTCCAAATAACTTTCGATACGAATACACTTGTATTTGATAATTCCATAATATATTATTTCAAGGGGGATGGGTAATTTGGTCCCCGCTACCTGTGTTAATCCTTTGG
>CAJUYI010008146.1:0-11276 GCA_910591695.1 Galerucella pusilla
AATAAATTTACCCATACTTATTTATTAACAACTATACTAAAATTTATAAAAAAATTAACAACAAAGTTATAAAAGATGCTCAAAGTGACCACCCTCTACATTTATACAGGCTTGGAGACGGTCTTGAAAAGATCGACTTACATTTCTAAGCATTTGCACATTAACATTTGGAAACGCCTGCCTAATTCTAGTTTTCATATCGACTGGTGTAGTGACAAGTAATTGGTACACCTGTTCTTTGATAAAACCCCAAAGGAAAAAATCTGCTTTGTTCAACTCTGGTGATCTTGGTGCCCAAAGAACTAGTCCTGCTCGTCCTTTCTCCACCTTTCAGGTAACATATCATTCAATTCTCCCTAAATGAGCGCGTTATGGTGAGCAGGAGCTCCGTTATGAAGATACCACATTTGTTTCGTGTGTTCGGAGGGGAATGTCTTCAAGCAGAACTGGTAAATGATGTTCCAGGAAATCTAAATAAATTTCTCCATTTACCGTTTCTTCGAAGAAATAAGGTCCTATCACATAGTCACCGATTTTACCACCCCATACATTTATAGACCACCTAATCTGACTGTGGGTGACGATAATATGATGAGGATTCGATGTGGAAATGTAATGAAAATTGTGTCTGTTCACACTTCCATTTTTATGAAACGTAGCCTCGTCACCAAATAACACGGAGTCGAAAAAATGTCCTTGCACTTGTGTTTTTGGAAGTCCCCATTCACAAAATTGTACCCTCCTCTCAAAATCATTACCTATTAACTCCTGCTGTAATTGAATATAATAAGGATGCATATGATTTGTAGACAAAATTCTTTGCACAGAGCTGTAGCTTATTCCTTGTTCTCTTGAGATTGTAACTATTTAGAAGAGCTCTAAGAAACCTCATCCTTCTGCATGTGTGGTGGTACTGTTATCGACCTTTTAAAACCTTTCTCTAAGTTAAAAACTTTCCTAACATGTTAATTGTTGTGAATTAATTTAATTATCTGCTTTTTATTGATTTTTTTACTAGAAATAAAATTTTTAATAACAAAATAGAAATATCACAAAAACAATTCAGTTTGGGTATAGGGAATACTGGATAAATTTTGGAGTATAGTGAAGTAACTTTCATTTACCGATATAAAATACAGGGTGATCAATTTAAAAATTTTTTGAAACCAATGTATTCGAGTTTGGGCTCGCCCTGTATACGGTTTCTTAGATATCGGATCAGTTCGATTGACTTTTAGTACTAGACGACTATCACAGACGTATGGCTATGAAAAATTAATTTTAAATTGTGCAGTTTAAAGTAGGTATACAGGGCGTTGAAGTCATTACGATTTACAGGAATAAGTGGTCAGAACTTTTTAAATACGCTGTATAACTCATTACAATATTATATCATTGTAATAGCGAAGTCAAGCAGAATTCAAATTTGAAGTAAAATATAGGGTCTCCCATTCAAAAAATTTTAATTTGATCGGGCACGGCGTTCTGGAACACGCTGTACAATTCCGACTAATTTTAAAATATGAGCCTCTAAGCTGGCTACAATCAGTCAAAATTTCATTCAAATATCTTCAACTATTTACAAGATATTGAACTTTATAATGAATCACCCTGTATAATATAGGTTGATAGTTGTTTGTGGTTTGATAACTTTTTAACGAGTCTATTGTTTATTGTTTTACCATCGGGGTATTGTCAACAGTCAACTGTCTTAGACATGCCCTATTGCTAATAGCTTCTCAAGAACAGCTTCGATTTTAACGATCTTCTTTTAATCACTGTTTTTTTATATTCCTTAAAATCAGCAACTACTCATTGCAGGTAATAATATGAAAAAATATATTTACAATGTTTGTCTACAAAATTTATATTTACATTATTTACAACGTCTGTTACCACAGGTAGTTTTGCAAAGGTCAAATGTTAGTGGTTCTAAATATAGAATAAATATACACCTTAACAGAACCTGTTTCTTTTAAATGATAAAATATTGACATATTAAATTGTTTCATTGGGAAAAAAACATTAATAAATTACGTAGTGTGGCTATTGGTAGGATAGAGACAGGCAAAAGCGCAAACAAACATGATAGAAACATTCAATTTATAACCTTTAAACTGACTGAAAATCTGAAAATTGTTCATGAAAAAAGTAACTTGAAGTCTTAGAATATTATTAAAATGTAAAATCAGTCAAGTTATAACATGTAGTAGGTATATTCCATTAGGAGATTGGAAAAATCCGTTTCCGGACGTGTAATGAACGGTACTTTTTATTATACTTATCTGAAAACAAAGCTAAAAAGGATAAGAAGTAAATTTGGAACATTTTATTTCCAAAGTAATTATAATACATCGTAATAGTACCAAACATGATTAACATTTCCATGGCAACGACATTTATTCAGTTCAATTCATGTTAAGTCCATTTTCCACGGTGCGAGTTGACGCTGCCACTCGAAAAAGTTGCATGCAGCTTGGCTTTTTTTTCGTTGGGCGCGTCGGTCGCATGAATTAGAACTTGCTCTATTTTCGAGCGAGAAGTCACTGCGACTTGGTAACTTTTTTGGTGGATGTTGTCGCACCAACCCAAAATTTCTATTTGCTGCTCCGCTCTAACATTGCTGTCACTGACAATAAAGTTGGCAACACGTTACGTTTCCCTGGATGAGTCGCTGAGTGTACTTTTTCTCGCAGCGATTTGTCTCAGCAACAAATCGCTGCGATTTGACGCGACGTGGATAATGAACTTTTAGTTTTAAAAAATTCAGTCGGAAGGAGATCCAGATATTCCTATGAACATATTGGAGCTAGCGAGACAAGCCAGTGCTGATTTTTTACCAGCAAAATACAGATCGGCATATAGTCTAGGAGGAATCGGCGCATGAGTACCGAAAACCATTCCAACTATTTCACCTTTCATGCGATCCTCTTCAAATTGCCCTACTGATGATATAAATGCATGTTGCCATGGGGCAACCCGGTGCCATATTGTTTAAAAAATTGCAAGGAATTGTTATTTTTCAGCTGGACAATTTTTTTTATATTCTTTATTGAAATACCAATAAAAAAGGTCCCATTACTTTTCACTATAAAGTTGATATTTCCAGTTATATGAATTTTTTAAGGTTCGAGAAATCTCAAATTTGGGTACTTTCGACCCATGAAAACTACAGGGTGTTTTCACAACGTTTGCATGTAGATACCTCTCGTAAAATTGGAAAAATGGTATATAGATTAAGGGGTCCAGTCTCTTTACTTTTCGAATTACAGGGTGTTAAAGTTTTGAAAAATTGAATGTTTTAATTCGATAACTTTGGAATGGATGAATGAATTGATTTCACATTTGGCAGGTTATTTTTAAATGTAAAAGGGCATATTTTAATGGAAAGATATTTTTCAATTTTTGATCCAGTGGTGTACATTTGGAAGAATATGTTACTTTTCCCCTCCCATTTTATACGCCACTGACATTTGAAGCAACTTTCGTTCAATTTTGTATTCCTCATTGGTTTTCACGTGAAAAACAAATAACCTTCACGTATCAAAAAATTTGTAGTTTTCAAGATATTTAATTATTTTATGAGGTCTACAAGATCACTTCTTAATTCATTAAAAAGAAAATGTTCTTGTATTTTTTTCAATAACTGCCAAGTATTCATGGTTGGAATATGTAAAAGGAACTAATTTATGAAACAGTGATTTATCTAAAACATTCGGAGAAGATTATTGGAAATACTTGTCAAAACTTGTGATCTTATTAATAAAAGAATTGAGCAGTAAACAAATTACAAGAGATGTCCAAAACTTTGTCCATTCACATTTATACACAGTTTGCAACGTTTTCTCATTGAAAATCGCATACCTTGGAAAGACTGGCGATTGCCGGAAATAATTGCCGTAGCTGCATGGATTCTTTCTATTTTTTTTTTAAATAAAATCACTAGTTGGGACAAAAATTTTCAACAATCTTCTCCGAATGTTTTAGATGCATTACTGTTTCAGAAATTAGTTCCTGTTACATATTCCAACCATAGGTACTTGGTATTTATTGAAAAAATACAAGAACTTTTTTATTAATTGATTATTAAAAAGTGATCTTGCCGACTTCATGAAAAACTACAAGTTTTTTGATACGTAAAGGTTATTCATTTTTCACGTGAAAACCAATGAGGAATACAAAATTGAATGAAAATTGCTTCAAATGTCAGTGGAGGGGAAAGGTAACATATTCATCCAAGTGTATACCACTGGATCAAAAATTGAAAAATATGTTCCCATCAAAATATGCCCTTTTACATTTAAAAAGAACCTGCCGAATGTCAAATCAATTTATCCATCCATTTTAAAGTAATCGAATTGAAACATTCAATTTTCCAAAACTTTAACACCCTGTCATTCGAAAAGTGAAGAGGCTGGACCCCTTAATCTTTTCATGGGTCGAAAGTACCTAAATTTGAGATTTTTCGAACCTTAAAAAACTCATATCTTTGGAAATATCAACTTTATCGTGAAAAGTCATAGGACCTTTTTTATTGGTATTTTAATGAAGAATATAAAATGTCCGACTGAAAAATAACAATTCCTTGCAATTCTTTAAACAATTTCGGTTTAAACAATATGGCACCGGGTTGCCCTATGGCAACATGCATTTATATCATCAGTAGGGAAATTTGAAGAGGATCGCATAAAAAAATTGAGGTGGAATAGTTTTCGGTACTCATGCGCCGATTCCTCCTAGACTAATAGTAGGAACACGAGTATCAACTTTTTATGGAATGGCAAGATCTCAAAAATGTTAAAACTGTAAGTGATGATATTCTTCTAGTTTATTTTGTTGAAAAAGCCAAGAATATGAAATGTACATGTTTTCAAATAAGTATAATCAAAACATATTTTCAGTAGATCTCTAAATAACCATCTAGTTTTTTTCCAATTGAAAAAACTAACTAAAACTTTGGCATATTTCACCTAAAGATCAATGTTAAAATTAAAACGGCACTAACACTATCAGATACACTGTATATAAATCTAAACGAGATATTATTATCAGAGTCTTTGGACGCCTCCAGATTACCCTTAGTAACTTCTTCTTCGCATCTTCCGATAGCGTCTACGTCCAAGCTGCTCATAGGTAGTCCGTTAACTTCCAACGGTGATATACAAAAATTTTTCGAGATGAAATCCGCGATGCTTCCATTTGTTAACGGCCCTTCTAAAAGCGAATGGATGTGGCAGTTGCAAGGGAAATGATTGGATATCACAGAGAGTTTTTCGACTTCTATTAACAAGGTATCAGCTTTGGGTATTTCAAGGATGTGATTACCTTGAAACTTCAAATGTCCAATTTTTTGTTCTTCGGTTATATTAAAATATTCTATGGCATCTATTTTATTGTTGAGAATGGTGAACGTTCTTATAAATGACATACCGTTAAAAGCGGACCCGTCAATTATACCTAAATCTGATTCTTGAATTGAAAACAATCCTACGTTAGTGAGACCTCTAAATATTCCAGTTGAAAGAGCTGGGAGATCCATAAACGCCAGTTTAATATATCCCACGGTGTCTAAGCCATCGAAAGCGTCTGGTTCTATGTCTCGTATACCTGCAACAATGAAAAAGTCATTTTCAATTTTGTCGATAGGTTGGTCGATAGATAAAATCGAAAGAAAACATAAAAGCTAGTTTATTGAGATTCGTTGGAAAGACTCGTTTCACATAAAAAGAAGCCACGTGAACTTGCAGTGGTATACGCAAGCTTGTTGGCAAAACCAGCGCCATATTGTAAAATTGACATTCGACTTCAAATTAGTAGCGTAACGCTTTCACTTTCATTTTGTAGGTAAGCATGAAATTATAATCAAAAATATTCCACAGTAAATGATTGCTTCAACACAACCTCAAATGTCAATAATAAAACTGCTGTCGGCATGAAACTTTGGATTCTACGCAAGTCAGCTGGCATACTTCACGGGGCTTCTTCTTATATGAAACGGAGTCTATCTACAAGACCTTTAATCAGAGGTGAGTTCGGAATGGATTTTTGGTGCGGTGATAGTGTGGTGCTCGTGTATTGCAGAGCTTAGTCACGTGCTGATGGTGTGATCAGCGTGTAACACCTAATACACCACTATTTTGTACCGAGTTAACGGTGTCCCACCATGTTTACACCATTCATATCCCAAAGTATTACCGAACGCAATAATAGTGTGCACTATATTTTCTCTGACCAATTAACGAACGCAACAGTCTCAATAGTGCCGGTCAACCAGTGTGGGACACTCAGTAGCGAACAATCTGTAGTGGTGAAATGTTCAATAAAATTACGTTACCTACGGTACCTACCTTATGTTTGCAGTCAATATTATTAAAAATACGTTGGATTGAATTTTTTTTTTCAATTTTATGATATAGGTACTATTAATGATACTAATAAACAGTTGAACGTACGTAATACGTGTGATAGGAATTATTAAAACGCACTCGTGTGATTACGCGACTTGGCCTACAGCCTCATCGTGCGTTTTTGGATACATTGAATATTTAAAATAACACTGGAAGTTGCATTTTCAATTTCCAAAGGGAGATTGTCATCGCTTGAACTCATTTTTATAGATTTTTGTTCATTCAACTTTGACAATTTGATGACATAACTAATTTATTTTATTTCCACAGCTTTATTTGTCTTTGTTGCTTTGGTCATAGAATATGATACACAGTACCTTATGTTTGTAGTCGATATTATTAAAAATACGTTGGATTGAATTTTTCCTTAATTTTATGATATAGGTACTGTTAATAATACTAATAAACAGTTGTAGATAAAATTTTGTACGTAACACGTGTGATGGGAATTATTAACGCACTTATGTGATCACACGACTCGGCCTACGGCCTCGACGTGCAATCTTCACATACGTGCGTTAATAATGTCCATATCTCACTAATTAAAATTTTTGTCCACGACCACCTAATAATAAGTCAATATTTTACCTCCTAACTAAAGGTATATGGTACCCATATATCAACTGTCGTGAATTATGGTTCATAATACACTGTAGTGTATTATGGTTCATAATTCCCGACTAGAGATGGGGGTACAATATGAAATAAACTATTAAATCTGTGTATTTTGTTCAGGAAATTTGTTTCTGACATATTATATCGTATCTATAAAATATTGTAATTTTTAGTATTGATACTTTTCATAACGATATTTTCTGATATTAAGTATTTCAAAACAATATATTTATAACGGTAAGTTGTATTGATACTTTCTACAGTATCGCCCATCTCTATATATGTCAAATTATTTGAAGTAGCTGCCACAACATTTTGAGGTTAGTAATATGCCAAATCGCTACTGACTTTTATTTATTGATAAATAAATTAAGTGTCGTGGACAAAGTAAAGTATTCTACTCGCAATGTATGGCCATAATTCACTTGGGTGACTTGCGCCCCTCGCCTGCGGCTCGTGACGCAAACGTCACCCATCGTGAATTATGGCTATCATAAATTGCTCGTTTAATAATATACTATTGATATTAACTTTGGTGCTACAAATTATTATAAAAATGCATAGGTGTATATTGTATTCCCTTTGATAATGAAAAATAAGAATTATTTGTACTTTAAAATTTCGTTGATTTTTGTAATTATTATTTGTGTTATCTAAAAATGTATTTTTTATTAATTAATCTCCCAAGAGTGATGACTATTTATAACAAATCATAAGAATGTACATATCTATAGGTATTAAATAAATACATAAATATATACTCGATTATAATTATTGTTTCAATTCATGGCGCAGTTTTAAAGATTTAGTGGAAACTTAAAAAAAAACTAGATCCGACACTAGAAATTGTTATTGTCCCCTAGTCGCCACTGCAATTTGCAAGAAATTCAGAAAATATTTTAAACTGGCAACATCGCGGCCATACCGAGTTAAAGGTCCAAGGTTATTGAAGACGGAGCTGAAAATGGTTTGATGTTTTACCGGGATTCGTATCTGGGTGAGTTCGGCATGCCAACTTTAGAGTAGAGAGAGTAGAACTGGAGAATTTGTCACGTGATCGAAGGCCAAATAGAGTGTTACTTTACCGAACGCTATTGTATTTGAGGGAAAATTGTAGGTTAAAAGAAATTCAAAAGCAAACAGACTTCATAAATGAGTCCATTTTTAAATTAATAAAAGTGGTGTATATAATGGATCAAAGATTACAAAAAGTTGTCATGCATGTTATTATTGGACAAGCTAGAAATACTATTATGGATTCCAATTATGAGGATGGAACCAATATATTGTAAAAAGTTGATAACTTTGCTGAAGTTACAGTTCCACGAATAAATGACCATCAGTTTAGGATCCATTTTAGGTTGAAAGCAGACACTTTTGAAGACTTACACAACAAAACACGAATAGTGGAATCTGAATCTGGACAAATGATTATCTTGAATAATATACTGGTTATCTGGACCTGTAACAGCTATTTATTCATCTGAATTCACCGTATTTTCCATTTTACTTTATTACTATTTATATTTGAACCACTAAAGTTGAGATAAATATGACAACATAACCTATCAAATATAGAAAACACTATTTGCTCTAAAAATAATCTAGGAGCATTGAGAGTGTGCACTTTTTACTCTGTATCACTGTTATCGAACAGGTAGGAGTTGGATCTTTTTACTCTAAATGCTGTGCCCGAACTGAAAAGAGTTTATCGAGCAAAAGAAGTCTACTTGCCGAACTCACCATCTGTTCTCTTTATAATCTGTGTTTAGGTTTTAAATTGTCAGTCTTATAAAAGTTTCATTTCCAAAAAAAAGAAGGAAAATAAAAAAAAAGAATAGCCCATAAAGAAATATTCTCTATTGCCTAGAGTTTTGGCATTTTGACTTTAGTTTTATGATCCAGTTTTGATGTCTGTTTGGTGTATTTGTTATTTCGTACCCAGTGTCAAATTTTTATTTTATTTGTTCCTGTCTCAATGGATAGACGAGCTATGAACTTTTCCAATGTGGAAATTGAATCTATATCATTAGTGGAAGAATTTAAGGTCATGGTGGAGTGCAAAAGAAGTGACACTGTTTTATGACCCATTAACAAGCGTACGGACTCTCTTGATAATCGGAATCGGTTTTTAAAGTCTGTTGTTTCGTTCCACAAAGTGAAATGGTTCAGCCGATTCCTAGATATCCTTTGTCGCCGAGGGCCTTTAACAATATTCATAGCATCTTCTCCATCGTCGGTTAAACGTTCCTCAAAAATATCTTGGATATCGTTTGTTAACATTGCAAAATTCAAAGAAAACAAAGTAAAAGCAATCAAAATATTCTCAATATAATCAATTGAGGTTATAAATGCCAAATTGTTGACAGAACCGACAGAACAGAGCCACTATCAAATTACGAAAACCTGGTTTTTCCATAAAGTTAACTTTAATCGATACCTTTTCCACCCGACAAAGTTAACTCCGCCATTTTTAAGTTAACTATAACATGTGACGTCCGAGTTATGTTTCAAGATAGTGAGACGTGTATAATTATTGTGTTGTGAAAGCTGAAGTCTAATAAATAAAGAAAGTCATCACAGTAAAATAAGCAACCGTATAAAACCGACTTACCTGAAGGAAGATTAATCCTCTCTACATTGTTCAAGCCGCTAAATGCATGTCTTTCAATCTTATACAAAGGATTATTAGTTAGAACTAACAGACGCAAATTGGAAGTTCCGGCGAACGCGTAGGATTCGACCTTCTTTATCTTATTGTGGCTGAGATAGATGGCGCTGATATTTTGTAGCCCGGCGAAGGCGAATTGAGCGACAGTAGCCAACGGCGTCTCTTGAATGGATAACTCCTTTAAGCGAGGCAATCCCCGGAATGCAAACGGTTTTATGATGGAAATGTTGTTGCCGTCTAAGGAGAGTTTCCTTAAGTAGCGGAGCCCCGAGAAAGAGTCGCTTTTGATAACTGGAAAGTTGTTGCGGGTTAAGGAGAGATGTTCCACCGTTGAAGGAAGGAGTTTCTTGGGGATTTCCTGCAGGCCACCGGAGTTGCATAACACCTGGAACGTTAATCTGTATCAATTAAATTATAATTTATTGTATAAAGTAAAATTTCTAGGTTTCAAAATAAACCTACTCAATTTTGATTATGTTAATAAATTTACTATTATACAAGATGGTGCTAATAATTAGTTACCCAAAGGTTAAATTCATTGATTTAAAATTGAGACTGATTTTTGTGTGAATTTTATATTTTACTGTACAGATTTTGATTGTAAATTTAAATTATTGTGAGCATGCGCATGCGTACATGTTACTATAAGGGCAGCACTATTACTGCTTGACCTTATAAACTTATAAAAGTTCCAATAACTCTCCATTGAGAACCTAACATTTCCTCTATTAGAAAATATGTCTTATCGCTCTGGGATTTTGGACTATATGTTTGTAGACGAAGGAGTATTTTAACTAAACATAACTTGCCCACGTTGCGGGTGTTTATTAGACTTTATTATAAACAAATTAACATTTTGCAATAATTGCAATAAATGCATTTGAATAAGATTTACGTAAGAAAATTTACATATTGATCGTATAATAATATGATACTCTTTATTACCTTGATCAATAATACATTATTATTGAATTAATTCGATATCTACTTCCAATAACAAAATTTACGATCATTAAAAAATGCTTAAAACAGACTAAACCTTGTGAAATCAAATAAAAGCAGAATGTTTTGAAGAATGCAATGGAAAAAATGTCCAAGTTTTTGTCGATGTCAGTTTTGTTGTACAATTTTTTGTTAGTCCCAGAGCCATTTCTATTGGGACACTCGGTTCAGAAGATACCACAATTGTGGCAAAAAATTTAATTTTTCACTGTCATAACGACTTCCTTTCCATTGTAATTTATTACTGCATCCAGTGCAGTTGAAAATCGAAGAGACCAATCTCTGATTCTTCAGCATTGCTCTCCCTACTAAATTTTTTTATTTTCAGGCAAAGCTTTTAGAAAATCAATTGTTTTTCTCTCTCTAATTTATACTCACTAAAATGCATATTGGATGAATAATAATGAATTAATTAAGGTCATAAAAATCAAAGTTCTACTGTAAAAGTAATCAAAAGTCAGCGTCAGCTCAGAAAGTTTGAAAAACGCTAGAGAAAGCTCTTGGAACTTAACAAATTTGTACGCAATAAAAATGTTGCTAGTCAACCGACTGAGATTGAATGATTTAAAAAGATACTGAGG
>CAJUYI010008147.1:0-11274 GCA_910591695.1 Galerucella pusilla
TTATGTTTCGCCCATTCCCAAACAAGCCTATAATAACAATTCTTGAAAGTGAAACATGAATAAATATGAAATTTTTGGTAATTCCAGGTACCTACGGTATTAGCAAACATTTTATTTCATTGATTAGATGCATCCAAAATTACGATTAAAATATATGCCTTAAAAATGTTAAAATTCACAAGATGTTGCATGTAAAAATTTAATACCATTTAATTTGTGTACGTAAAATACTTGTTTTTGACCATTATAATAATATATCTACGATTTTCCATTAACTAATGCCCTAAGTTTACTACATCGTTTGAAAGTTTATTAATTGTACTAATAAATTGTAAAAGGACTTATAGGGTGATTCATTTAAAAATTTTGAGATATTGCTTGATTTGCGTTTTGTTTCACCCTGTATTAAAGAAGCCACCGATGAAAAAAGTAATTAATACTGAGCACAGCCAATGATGTGTGTATGACATTTGAACACAAAGACCTGTTGATTTATTTTAATTTACTGTTCTGCAGAGTGTTATAGAGGAGGTCTTTTTTGCTAATAATTGGCCATATCTTTGTAAAACACCCTTATAATATATTAGAGTGCTATATTTTTGTAACGCTCTTGGTGAGATCTTTTCGATTCTTAAACAAAATATAGTACGTTCCATTTAAAAAAATGTAAGTTTGTGCTGCTACGTGGTTTTGGAACACCCTGTAGAATCGAAAGTATTTTCAAAATGTGCCCTTAGTAACTGTATTAGCTCACACAAAACTATAAAGTTCTATCTCTCACCACAACAATGTAATCCTCCGATGTCAGAAGATTTCCCCACCCTGTATAATATACTTTTGAACATTCCCTAAACATGAATGTTACAGTTGGTGAGATTTCGATTTTTAAGAATAAAAACTACAAATACTGTAAATTAGTCCGTTTGATACAGTCCAGACAACGTCAACTCTAGCACCACGTATATTAGAAAATAATTTTGTTGGACTCTGTCTATAGCTTTCAAATTAAATTTTTTTTCGTATCTATTGAAACAACAGAGATACCAAACTGATCATCCTGTATATTTTAATGCAGAAATTAAAAAAATAATGTCTTAATAATAAAAATTGAGGTGTTATCCAGAATCCTATGATTATCTCAAGTGTAAATAGCTGACTATCCAGACTTTTTGATATAAAATAAAGATTGTTTTCTAAGCAATGTTCAAAAATAAGTCCAAATGTGTTGAAGGTCCCTAAACTTAAGCTGAGACACTAGGGTGAGAAAGGAAAAGTAGAATTAACAGCTACCTATACTTTTCAAAGTAATTGGCCTAAAAAAAGCAGTGTATAAGGAAAATATTTCAAATTCATAAATGTCACTTGAATACTGAACAGAATAAAGTTTATTAATTTTCATATAAAAAAAGGGCTAAGAAAACATTTAAATTTCCACTATATTCCATATAGGGATTTTATTTATATCATTAGATTCACCATATTCGATAAAAAAAAAACAGAATGTATTATTGTTATTAAGGGTGAAATTCATAGTCGACACTTGAGGGTCACTCATACTTCACTCATCCTTATTGTATGCAGAGACACTTGACAGGCGAAAAGTGAGGTTGAGTTTGAGTGTAACTTGAGTGAAATATAAGTACAGATTCCAGCTCCCTTGAGTGAAGATTTCTAACCTATAAACCACGTTTGTACCTTACACTGTCATTTTACGATATCAAAATTTTGTTTGGTCGTTATTTGTCTGTTATTTACAAGGAAATTAGTATGATGGATGATTTTATTGATTTTGTAAACTATATAGATGATGATAATGCTTACGTTTATCGTTTACCTAGGTTAGTAATCACATTGGTGTGGTGAAAAGCAAAATTATTAAATTAATCCATTTTTATATGAAACAATGCTCTCCGCTTGAATTAAACTCGTGTGCAAGTGACACCCATGCCTTTTCCTTTCCAGCTAAGCTAGCACAATCAGTTTTTTTATTTTCTATTGAAAAATATTTACGAACCAGCTCATTTAGGGCTAGTTTTTCGCTAGACGAGAAGAGTTTTCTCTCGTTTTCTATTTTCCTAAGAGATAATGAACTTTAATGGAATAATATCTACTATAAAAATTGAAAATAAGAATCTAAAATTATCTATTAAATAACTAGCTTGAAAAATAAACGTACTCAGCAAATAAGAAATGTATATGAA
Source organism: Galerucella pusilla (assembly GCA_910591695.1). Taxonomy (NCBI): domain Eukaryota; kingdom Metazoa; phylum Arthropoda; class Insecta; order Coleoptera; family Chrysomelidae; genus Galerucella; species Galerucella pusilla. The sequence goes on from CAJUYI010008147.1 coordinate 2,202, forward strand.
CAATAAAGAACTAGAATGAGAATAAAATACTTGCAGAGGGCTAATACACGAACTGAACACAAATTCGAATATGAATGCCATGCAACATGCAACAGATGTCAGATGAACGTTAAAGGACGATCATAGATCACAATTGTTAACCAAACGCAACCAAAAGTTCCTAATAATAACATTGATGCCAAACTTTCTCCACTCAAATTGAAGTATTACTTGAGTAATGACTGTGGATATGAAAAGTCGCCTCGGGCTAAACTCAAACTAAGTTGAGTTTGAGTATGAGTGACCCTCAAGTGTCGACTATGAATTTCACCCTAAACGTATAACTTTCGCTTAGAAACGTACTACATTAAATACACTAACTTAACACTGTATATATTTTTTATAAACTTTCATCACTACAATTTTTACAGGATATAAAAAAAAATAATGTAAACAGAGTAAATCGAAAATGGAATTTTATAAATATCAAAATCAATTACACTTTGAATAAAACTTGGTATCTGAAACCAACTTAGATGGGTCTTGTTTTATCAAACAATTGTCATTGAAGTGTTCATATTCCGATACATATAACATATTTGTACATAACTTTTAGGATATTAATCAGCCATTTATATTTATCGATATTTCAATTTAAAATATCTGTTGACAAACACTCCTTACTTACATTATCTACTTTCAATTCAAGTACATCACCTTACAATATTTTTGTTAATCAAGTTCTCCTCTTGGCCTTTATCTGCGTTCTAGGTCTATTCGAAGTCGGTGGTCCTGCACCAATACTAAATCCTCCTGCTGTCATCGGTGCCGCAGCTCCAAAAGCTGGAGTTGCCGTCGGTGTTGCGGTTCCAAAAGATGGAGCTGCGGTCGGTGCTACAGCTCCAAAAACTGGAGGAGCGGCGGTATTACCACCAAAGGAAGCACCAAACGCAGGGGGAGCTGTATTACCAGTGTTGAAATCAAATTTTTTAGCGGCTTCACCACTCGGTGCTCCAAAATTAAACACTCCCGGCTTCTCACCAGCTCCGCTGCCGAATGTGAAAACCGATCCTCGACTAGGGGTACTATTTTGTTGTTGATTGAAGCTGAATTGAGATGATGCAAAGTTACTTTGAGGAGTAGACTGAACTTTGTTAAAACTTGGACCTAAAAAATACATTATTTTTAACAAAAACTCAAATAAATTGAAAAATATATTTACTTGCAGTACCAAATGGTTGTGTTGGTGGAGCAGTACCAAACGCTTGGGTGACTGTAGGATTTCCAAAACTACTTGCCACATTTCCAAATGTACTATTCTTATTAGGTGTTCCAAACCCTGGAGACTGAGCACCAAAACCAGTATTACTCTGTCCAAAGGTACTTCCAAACGATGGTGTTGTCGTATTTGTAGAAGGAAAAGTCCCACTGGTAGTATTTTTACCAGTAAAGGTGAAATGAGCGCCGGAAGCTGATGTAGTTGCAGCTCCACTACCAAAAGGACTTTGAGTGGTACCAAATAACGAACTTGTAGTAGATGGACTGGTGAATGTTGCATTTGCTCCTCCAAAATTAAATGAAGATGTGGTAGTAGTAGTACCAAATGCTGGTGTACTGGTAACAGGAGCGCCAAAAGGAACTTCCGTAAAAGAAGATCCTGTATTATTATTACCAAAAGATGATGCAGTTGCACCTCCAAAATTGGGTACATTTGATTTTACAAATATCGAACCTGGGTTAGCTCCAAATCCAGGAGCAGTTGTAGTACCAAATCCAGTAGTCACTGCAACGGTAGCAGCTCCAAAACCGCTATTAGATGGTGTGGTGTTTCCACCAAAATTAAAAGCTGATGTTGTGGAAGTACCAAAACCAGATGCATTATTAGCTGTATTGCCAAATACACCAGCACCAGCTGCAGTTCCAAATCCACTACTAACTGTAGTTGCAGTACCAAATCCACCACTAACTGTAGTTGCAGTACCAAATCCACTACTAACTGTAGTTGCAGTACCAAAAGTACTACCCAAGGTTACAGGTGCGACAAAATTACCACCTCCGAAATTTGTGCTAGTTGTTGAAGGACCAAAAATATTATTAGCAGATGTTACTGGAGCACCAAAACCAGATGTATTTGCACCAAATCCTTGGATAGAGGCATTACCAAAACCTGGAGTGGTACTACCAAAGCTAGGATTGCGAGTATTACCAAAGGTTGAAGACGCAGTTGTTCCGAAACTGGGAGTTGTAGTTCCAAAGCTGGAAGTTGATGTAGTAGAAGTAGTACCAAAAGTAGGATTTGTAGCAGTTCCAAACCCAGAAGTTGTAGTACCAAAACTAGGTGTTGAAGTGCTACCAAAGCTAGGAGTTGTTGTGGTTACAAAACTGGGATTATTACTGAAGTTTGTGTTTACAGTAGAAACACCAAATCTTGTTGTGTTAGATGTTACCGGTGGTACAGCAAAACCAGCAGAAGTTGTGGTTGTAGGAGGGATACCAAAACCAGTACTAGGGTCAGATTTAGGTTGAAAACTACTAAAAGCTGGTATTGTGGGAGCAGTACCAAAGGTACTAGAAGTGGATGGGCTTGTAATCAAATCTTTATTTGCTACTGACATTACTGTACTAGGGCTAGATTTAGCAGTACTGACAGCATTAAAAAAATTGCTAGTGGATGAAGTAGTACCAAAAGGAGAAGTAAAACCAGGTGGTTTAGTAATGGGAGAGGCTGATGAAGATTTTCCAAAATTGAAAGGAGTGCTAGGAATATTAGCAGCAGGAGGTCCAAACGTAAAAGATGGTTTCACACTATCACTTGATTGCTCTGAAGCATTCAAACTTGTAGGGGTTGTAAATGATGAAGCAATGGATTGAGAAACACCACCAATTGCAAGTCCAGTATCTGCCTTATTGGGTGTAACTAATGTACTAGTAATTGGAGATGTAAGTACTGATATACTAGTGGTAACAGCAAATGGGCTACTAGGAGTTGGAGAATTTAAGGAAAAGGTAGGCTTAGGACTGTTACTAGTTGAAACAGAAGATGTAGGTTTATCCAAATCAAATTTAAAACCTCCGATTTTTGGTGGAGAAGAAGCGGCTGATGTCTCACTACTAGTACTAGTAATGGAAGGACTTTTATTTCCTCCAAAAACAAAGCTTGGAATTGTTTTAGGGACTTCAGCAGTTAACGATTTTGGAGTGAATGGTAAAGGAGAGGCAGTACTAATATTTTCCAAGTTAGATGTAACTTTCATAGTTGAATTAGAAGAAATGGGATTATTAAAGGTACTGCCATAAGCTAAAGTTGGTGTAGCTGATGTAACACCTTGTATCTGTGTTGGAATTGGATTGCATTCAGTAGTCTTTTCTATATCAATATTGTCAGAAGTTTGTGTGGTACTGGGTGCTAAGGAAGCGATACTGGTTGATATTGTGGCACTATTATTATCAGCTGTTGTTTCTGGTATATTGAACGTAACATGTTTGGCTGTCTTCTTTGGAGATTTTTGTGATAAAATTGAAACTAAAGGTTTATCTATAGTTTGTACAAATTCTGTATCATCAGCATTATCTTGTTCATCTCTTAATAAAGTTGGATATTCTGGTTTTGGTTCAAGAACTGGATCTTTTCCTACTAAGGTACCCATAAGGGCAGCTAATCTATTTTTTCTTATTCTTTCCAACGGAGCATCATCAAATACTTTGAGTACAGATTTCACTTTCTTGGTTTTGTCTTCTTCTACACTTTCATTTTGTGAAGGTTTATCCTCAATTTTCTTTGATTCCTCTTCAATTGTTTGTGTTTCAACATTAATTAATTTTACTTGCTTTGATTCCTTGGGATTTTCTGTTAGAGTACCTAAAATAAAATAAAAATCAGAATAAACAAATGTATTTTTTTTTCAAATTCATTTAAGAATTGAAATTATTATATAAACTTACTTATACTTATATATTTTCTTTTAGAGTCTGATCTCTTGATTGCAAAGTCCATTGATGAACGAGATGCTGAGTATTCATCATACATGCATATTTTTTTCGATGCAGGTTTTATTGGACTTGTTGAGGTTTCTAGAAGTGGAGATTCATCTCTTCCTCGTTTATTAGAATCAGTACAATCTTCACTTTCAGTTCTCAACCTCTTACCTGTGTCTTCATGTAATTCTACCTCCTAAAATTAATTTTGATAAATAAGTATCATAATATGCTTCTTTAAAAGTAATAAAACATACTTCACTCGCATGTATTCTTTTCCTAGATATTTCCTTCAGGGCATCCAGAACACTTCTGGTACTATTTGAATTTTCAGAATGATTCAAATGTGAAATATTATGACTACTTCCACTTGGCTTTACAAGTCCTTCAAGTAATTTCTTATTATATTCTGGAGTGTGTTTAACATAATCTACAAAGGTATTGAATATAGCAAATTGGATACAAAAATGTTGTAATAGTTACCTGGATTTGCAACTCTAACAGTTACCCGCCTTGGTTTTTGTTCAAGCACTGGTAATTTGTCTTTAAAAAGATGCACAATGGGAAATAAACCTACAGTGCCATATTTAGCTTGATGTGTGGCTGGACGTCTTTGTTCTTTTTGCCTTTCCACTTCATCATTATATTGGACTATACGATTAACAAGACCGGGACTCTTGGCATCTTCAAATGTACTAACATTTAAATTATATTTTGTTGAAGCTAATAAAGGACCAGGAGGATAATGTGATTTCATTCCTATGAATTCTCTTCTATTACTTCTTGGTGGCGTAGCTACTTCAGATAAGGAATATCTGAAAGACAGAAATATTTTTTTAAGGGATATTTTTTTTAGTGAAGAAATACTTACCTTCGAGGTGTCATAATTTGGTTTTTGGGTGGAGTACCAAATACACTATGTAAAGGCGTGGAAGTAACTTTTGGGGACAAAAAGGTTCTATTTGATTCATGTAAAGTTTCATCGTAAGGATTCAGTAGAGTAGTCTTCAGGAATGTTGAGGAATCGTTCAATTTAGAAGAATTAAACATGGTTGAGGTTATGGTACAAAATGCTACTATACTATAGTACTGTGGAGATAGTAAAATTACACTGTGAACTTTTTGTTTATTTAAATTGTTATTTCTTTAGCTTATAACACAATGATTTTTCGCCAAGTTTCGCCTTTTAAGTTGTTAATTTTAAAAAACTACAATCACGTCATTTCAAAATCACAACGAGCGAAATTTGACAATTTTGACATTAATAGCAACCACAGAAGTGAGGTGACAGGTGTATTATCTGTGGTAGTAAGCAACCAGCATGACAATAGGCGTTTTGCTGCGAGGTACCGTTGACTCAACGTTACACAATTTCTCGGGACCGTAACGTTTTCGCGACAGGTCGGTTCAAACTTTTGTCTTTGAGTATACTTCAACGGTACACAAATTCATGGACCGTGGTGAGTAAGGTGTTTTTGGGAGCGGTTGACGGTTGACATTTATAATCCCATAAACTGTAATGTATGTATCCTACTAAGGATACTTGGTGCATTAGAAGTGTGGAAGGGCCTCTGACTAGGTGGTGTTGCTGGTCACTTGGTGTGTCATCTCACAGGAATTAAAAACAACTACTGGAATCACTGGGTCATGTTCTCTTTATTACCTTACTTTACTATTATACATTAACCCACTTATTATACTAGTACTAATTAGAATATTAAGTAAAATGATTACGATGAATAGAATACACTTTGAATGTCTTTAGGACATCTTAGAATAATTAAGTAATGAATTAGAATTGATTAGAATGATTTAGAATACTTTAGAATAATTTAGAATGAATGTTAAAACACTTTCGTTAACATATTTATACGACGAGTCAAGTTCAGCGTTTTGTAAATAATAAACAATTCTGTTTATGTTTATTTCACGCTCTGAACTTGACATTCTACGTGAGACCTTTCTCTTTCATATTGGTTAACGATTCATGCTTTATAGAAATTAGCTTCAAGGGAATTTATGTCTTTATTCATAATACCATAATAATTTAAATAATTAATAAATAATATTTCAGCCAAAAGGCATCACAAAACTATAGGAATATAAAAAAGTTACTTATTTGAAAATAAATAATACAAATTGAGGTATTGATTCATTTTGTACAAAATTATCAAAAAGTAAAAAATCTGTTAGGGATAGGTCCTCTATAGAGATTAGATTGATTATCCATATAATTAACACGATATTAGTTGATAAAAAAATGAAATAAAAATAATCACAACAAATAACCAAAGGGACAAGCTCGTCAGAGTAATCAATGATCAAGACCTGAAGACCAACGCATTTTTGCGAATGAACCAATAAAAATAAATAAAAACACATTAGAAAAGGACAATGATAGTACCGTTACCATTGAATCGGTAGTCAACTGGTCCCTCGCAGCAAAACGCCTAATATGCAACATTTCTACCATAGAGAAATATATGTTTTGTCTATGTTTTCTACACTTATGTATGTGGCCAAAGAATACACAACCTTGAGCTGGTGTATTCTTTGATGTGGCTAGCTTCAGTGCTGGGACTCTGCACACTATAGAATTCTACCGGTCGCTTTCTATAGTAGATAACTATTATTCCCTTATTATTCCAGTCAACAGCCATAAATCTCTTTCTGTTTTCTGTCGACAACTCTTCTTTTATTTTTGACATTATCATCGATCTGTAGCTTTTATGTAAATATTTCATAGTTCTCATTGTGGCTACGCTAAATTATTTGTGATAATTAAAATTTCCGACGTGAGAAACCCCATAGTAACTTTCATGTTTCTTGTGTGAAAGCCAATTGCGACTTGTTTTGCTATCTTTATTATAATAAGGAATGCTTAGAATATTTCATGGAGCTAGTGGAGGAGTCGCTACGCCTGTCATAAAAGTGGTATCGGTTTCGCCATTTTACTACCACTTCTCTGTCAACTTGACATTAGTATGGTTTTGTGGATGTGAATTGGGTATTTTTGGATTTTCTTTTTGTTAGTGTCGTTTTTTTCTATATTAATAATTGAACAATAATGGTTTCTTGTGCTTCACGAAGTTGTACAAGTAGAGACCATGTAGAGACAGTGTAAATACGAAAAAATAATCAGGAACAACATAGGTATCATAGGTTAGTAAACAATCGAAACAGAACTGTACTGGAATATATTTCTTTGTGCTTCAATAAGTTTTATTTAACTTCATATTATATTTAATGTTTGTAGATTTCTTAGAACTCCATCAATAAGAGATATGTGGTTGAAATTAGTGAAAAGAGGTTCTTGGCAGCCAGCAAAATACAGTGTTTCTATATTATCAATTTCATCTTGTCAAAAGGACGATAATGTGCACTTTAACGAAGAAAACCACCTCTAATCAAAAATTTAAAAAGCCGCTTCGCTATACCTAGGTGAAAAAGAATTTCACTAGTGAATATATTTTTATTGATTGAAAATTTCAATAATCCGGCTCTGCCGTCGACGCCATATTGCTAACATCACAATGTCACTCATGTGATACCACTTTCCTATTATAAAATAGTCGACTGTGTCGTTAGGAACAACGCAATACTTATTGCAAGTGGTTAAAATTCAGAAGAAAACAAACTTTTTTCCTGTGTTCCCCTTATTATTTTTTTAAATACCCATACATACAAAAACATTAGTTCCTGGACTCCCTGTATAATCCCACCATATTTAAATAGTGAGTCGTATAAGAAATTTTAGCACTTCATAAAATTTCATATAGAATGATGTTTTCGATATTTCTTTTTCTAGAAACTCATCAATATAATCCATTTGATAGGATACTAAGTTATTAGGAAGTACAGCTAAATACATAATAGGTTTTTTTTTACTACAATTTGTTATCACGGAGTTCAAATTTCTATTCACAGGGTTTGTCGGGTCACAGTTCATTAATTCTAAAGATTTATTAAGACATATCCGAATTTCACTTATCATGGATAATTTGGAATGTGGATCTACGACGCACTGTACCATTGGATCATAATTTGTAACTGATTTGATTGCATCAGCTATTTCTTCTATGGTGTATCCATTGTTACTTGGAATAATCTTATTTTGTGATAGCATGTTTGTTAGGTTGTATAATTTGTTCCAGTCCAATCCTAAAAAATATAATTATTTCAAGCTTGGTGAGACCTGAAAAACACTAATTTTCGGTTGCGTGACGTACAATATTTTTTTCAAGACAGACACTTGGATATACATTTAATTTTTTATTTTAGTTTTTATAGCAAAGTGATTAACAAAACTAAAACCAGATAAAATAATAAGTTTGACATAAACGACAAATTTTTGGAACTTTAGTTCTTTACGCCAGGTTATGTTTGAGCGACCAGGGGTCGCGACGCAAAAGATCTGACCGTTACGCGTTACGTTACGCTGCGTTATGTTACATTGCTTCGTTATGTGCCTTGCTTTTGCGTGCTTGTGCCTCCTTAGTCTCTCTCTCTCGTTTACGAAGCAGCGATAATAATAAATATGCTCATACCCGGATTCGAACCCGGGCCGCCCGCGTGCAATGCGAGCATTCTAACCACTGAACCACCGATGCTATATTGAAATTCTATGCAAAGCTGGTATTCGCAGTGCTAGTGATCTACTTGAATTTGTTCGGATAAATTTTTACTATTATTTCCATAATTTTTTTTGCGCGATTAAGGGGTCTAGCTACTTTTCGAAATACAGGGTGTTGAAATTTTGAAAACTTGAATGTTTTAATTCGATAACTTTAAAATGGATTGATAAATTGATTTGACATTTGGCAGGTAGTTTTTAAATGTAAAAGGGCATATTTTGAAAGAAATTGTAGTTTGTGCAACTAGTGTGGATATGATGGCCATATCACACGAGGACGAAGATGAAGCACGACGCCGTAGGCGGAGTGCTCAATCGTTCAAGTGCGATATGGACAATCCACACGAGTCGAGCAGCATATTTTTTCTACGACCCACTTAGGAAAAAATCTAGAAAATAAAAATTTCTATAAACTGTACCTAATATAACTTCAAATTAAAAATTTAACAATTCAATTTTATGTTTCCACTAATTTTGTGGTAAACG